>VXBI01008983.1:2407-56776 GCA_013397375.1 Toxostoma redivivum
AAAAAAAAAAAAAAAAAAGGAAAGAAATTGGCTACTATGTAGTGATCCAAGATGTAGTTTGCTCCAAAATCAGACATGTTCAGTATTACTAAATGGTCGGGAACATACCTTGCCTCGGTGTAGATATGGAGCTGTACTGGCTGGTACCATTTCATTTTCGTAACAGTTGATTGCCAAATGCCAGAATATTCTAGTGACTAGAAAAAGCTCTAGGGCTTCACTGGTACAAGCAGCTCAATAATTACCTTAGAACTTATAACACATCACAGAGGTAAAATTCCAAGCTACTTCGATGAAGATACCAAACACTACCATGCTTTTCCAGAACATAAGGAAGGGATAAAATCAATTTCAGTAACTATTTCCAAAATATAACTGACAAGGTATCATTACGTAGTCTGTGACCTGTGGTGGGCTGCTTTACTGGTACATATTGACAACAGAGAACAGGAAGGGCAGGTAATACACTAGTGAATCACTAAAGTCACATGATGAGGGACTTCTAGCTGTAATTTACTTCTCACAGGTGCATATCTATTCAAAAGAATGTACTTAAAAACAATATCCATCTCAAAAAAAGAAGCTATTTGCCAGGGGTAAAACAGAAAACTATATGACAATGGCCTGCAATTCAGATCCTTTGTGCAAGATGAAATGGTCCACCGAGCCATGGATAAGCCACAGAAACAACTTTAGTATTGTTCAACATAAAATAATAGGAAAAAAAAATTAAAAATAAAAAGCAGGAATGAAAGCCAAAGCACAATACCAATACAGTCATTATGAGCATTCCAGACTGATATGAAGGGCAGATGGAAGTGATTTGAAGGTCAAGTGTCCACCAGAGCTTGGAAATTTAATAAAAAATGGAAATCAATGGCCTATGAACATAAAGTAACTGAAAACTTTCAGTTCAAATGATATTTAAGTACTGGGCTTGGAAATCTTGGAAATAACTGGACATGAAATATGACTATTGAGGAAAAAGCCTACAGAGTTTCTGACAATTGGATCAATGGACTTTCAATTAAAACATGCCTAAGAAACTGCTAGCTTCAACTGCTGACCTTGATTTTAGGTACCTTGATTTGAGGCACTTGCATATACATTCTTAAGAAACATGCTGAAATTAACTATTGAGAAATGACAGTGTGTAAGAGAAGTCTGAAGGATCAGTCTCAGCAAGAGAGAACAGAGCAATTAATTGCAGAAACACTAGTAAAAAATGACACAAGAGGAAAGGGATAGACTGGTATCTACCCTGTGTGTTCCACACTGGCAAGACAAGATAGGTCAACAAGGAGCTGTCATAAAAGGTGAGATCGCCACAAAGGACATCTCCCTCTACAAAACTACTAAGCCTCTTGCTACACTAGTGGTGACTCAACAAAGAGAAGCACACTGATGGTATCTCAAAGAATGCTTTAGGAAAAAAAAGCAACAGGAATTCAGTTCTAGAATGACACTGCAGAAACCCTGTTGTAAATAGCTTTTCAGAATACATAGTAATTACCCTGGGTTTTTATTAACTTTGTCACGGGAAATGGTCAGGAAACAACTTCAGATGCCAAATATGAAGGTTTTTCCTCTTAAAAATGGGTTTCATATGTTTTTGTACAGCCACTTTATTCCATGCTGTACAATTCTTAGGTTTAAAAAATATCTTGTACACAACCATTAGAAAATTTTAGAGGAAAAAACACTTCCTAATTTAAAAAGACAGCTAACCATTTCACTGTGTTATAAAGAATACAAAGCTGCTATTGTTACTAACAAAAAAATAACACCTTGGCACTTACATCTTTTTCTTTTTGGAGGCTGTCTACTTTTTCTTTCAGTCGTTTGCATTCATAATCTAATTTATCAGCTTTCTTGGATTCTTCAGATAACCTGTTTTGTAGTTCAACTGCCTGTGAGAACAAGAATCAATAATGTGTCTGCAAATGTTCAAACAAAATACACAAGACAAAGTAGCCAATTACAATGCACCACAAGTCATGTTGTAAAACAAGTGAAATAGTTACTTATAGGACATACTAAAAACTTATTCCACCAGTTGTTCTGTGTTTCAGCAAAATAAAAAGCATTCAAATATTAGATCTTAGTGCAAACAAAAGACTGAAAAAAAGTGAAGCATTTTCAGTACATCTGAAACAAGAATTTAAGCTCAAGCAAGGTTTACAGAAAAAAAGCTATGTAATTCTAGGGATCAAAAAGCCTAGGAGCAGCAGAAAAATCTATCTGTGTTCTGAAAAGTCTAGTAAAAAGAAAAGAGACTGAAGAAAGCAAAATACCTGTACTTTATATTAACTTTATTTATATAAGCCTCACTCAGAATTCAACTAGTAGTTAATGCAGCCAGGTAACATTCCCTAACCTGAGATGTCCTAGTAATTTTTAATATACTAACAAAGATCCAGCCACAGGCTCTAAACAGTTTTCTTTATTTTGGTGAGAAACACACAGGTATGCTTTCAACTACAGATCAGTAAAGAGCTCTTAAAATAAAGTGAGCAGAAATGTGAAAGCCAATATAACAGAAGGTAAATCAGTGAAGTCTTCCCTTTTCAGAATTTTCAGCCTTTACTAGCAAAGACTCATTCCCAGAACACTAGTAAAGCTCATAATGCAGAGAGCATGGAAGCAAATAAGCTAAATAAAGACTGGCAAATACAAAAGCTGAATGAAGACTCAGCTTAAGATCTACAGCTTCTTCTGAAACAATTTATAAGAAGGCTTTTTCATGGCTTTTAGATTACAAAGGAAGTGATTAAACCAGTAGCTATATCTACATCAAGATTTCCCAGTGGTTCTAATGGCCTTTTATTTTCAATAACTATGCATACAACTATAGCAAAATAACTACAAGGCCTAAAATACACATGGTCTTAAGTCTTAGAGAAGGACTTTGCTGCTGTTGTTCTTAAATTAAAGGCTGCAAAACCAGCACAGGCCTGATTTTTCTGAGATTTAAGAAATGAACATGTCTGATATGAAAATATTTCATTTTTCAGATGTGACATCTATCACTGGGGCCATCAGAATAACTGCAGGTATAACAAAAACACTGCAGGCCTTCACCAGTGACAGTACCACCACTTGTAAAATATGAGTATTTTCACCTCAAATGGAAACAAATGCATTTATGTTTGCAATCAATCATGCTAAGGTAATGGTATGTAGAAAAACACTGCAGGAAATAAATTGTCTTGAATTAGGACTTGTGAGTGTATAGAAAAAATATACAGTTTCATGGGAATGCAGAAGATTTAAACAAAAATTAACTGCCATCACATTTACTAAGCATTATCTGTGTGAGGAATGAGTAAAGCAGGAATCTTGCAACAAAGAAAAGCAAGACATACTATTAACTATGTATCAGAATGCACATGCACAAAGGGGCTGAATTAAAATTACAAAAAAAATTATCCTGCAGTCTTCACATTTCAATAAATAAAGTTTTTTAGAAAAGGCTTGTGTTTGCTCTCAGAAGAGTAAAAACGAACACCACCACTCAATGTCACCTTACAGAGACTGCTCTGTGCAGTGAAGATGCAATTTCCTTGCAGATTACTACAGGAATTTGAATCAACCACTTTCATCTGCATAGCACAATGATTCTAAGCCAAAGAAACAACTCTCCAATGGCATCCTCTTGAGTGGGGTTGGATCCTTCAAACACCGGACAAGATAGATTCCATTACAAGAGCACACCAGTACTCAGAAATGATGTAACATCACAAGCCTTGTATCTGGCTTACTTCTGATAGCATAATTTAGGATTCCCAAAAAATTAATTTTGTGGCTCATGAGTCACATGAAGGTCTCAAAAGGAGTCCAGTCTTACAGACACTGAGGACAAACACAGAGTGTTCATTTTGAGACACCATAGTTAGGTGAAGAAAACATATCTGCCACAGGACACCTGAGGCTTATTCCAGTCCCAGACAGTAAACAGTTTTGCACCAAACAGCTCCTCATACAGGAAATCCTACCCATAAAATACACAGAATAATGAAGAAAAGGAATACTTTAGTAGCACAAATTATGGGATTGGCCCTTCCAAAATCCTTCTGGTTTGTGAAATAAGAAGAATCAAAGGCAGATGTTGAGATTACACAACAATATCACATGTTCAGCTGTTTAATGGAGTGAAATATTGGGTTGCCAGTAAACCTGATACTACTCGTGTGGAAGGCCATTTCTTTCTACATTTACTTTTCTTTACTTTGCTTCCTTGGACAATTTTTTTTGTCCAAGTTCTCTTTTTTATGGTAAATAATTTGGTCTGTATTTAAAATCAGCCCACATAGACTGAAACTACCTGTTTTAAACACCGAGATGGCCAAGTGCAGAGAAAAAATCTATCCAGTCTTGGGGAGACACATTGCTCTTGGGCTTTCAACATTGTTAGTGCTTGTTTCTATACTTCATTCTACAGTAAACTGACATACATGGACCCCTGTGCTGTTATCATTCGATCAGGCAGAACTATAGAGCAGGCATTACTGTTTTAATAAACCACGATATGTCTAGCCCTGTAACAAGAATACCAGAATGATATTGTGTCCCTGTAGTATAGAAGCAGAAAGAAGATTAAGCACATCCTCCACCTTTACAGAAACAGCATCACATGGCACTTGGATATGCAGGAGGATAAACAGGTGCCTTTCACTCCACAGAGTGTGCTGGTGACACATTTTGCAATCCACTAGGTGCATACAAATAGTAAGAATGATATGTGTCCTTCTTTCTTCTTAAGTGCAAAAATTCAGATGTATCAGACAAACTAGTTAAAAAAAGGGGTGATTTAACCACAGGAACAACTTACCTCAGCTGTGGTGTGCTCCTCACTTCTGGAAAATTGCAAGAGAAAAGTGGATACTTTTTCTGACAGGACAGCCTCTAATTCAAGCCCCGCTACTGAATATGAATTTGGAATCATTTTAGAAAAAAACAAACAACATCTGTTGGATTTTTAAATGTGAGAAACACTGCTTTTTGACAAAGTAACAAACCTGCAGTAATGACAAGAATTACAGGAAAGGAGGACAAATGTAGCAAGCACCTACAAAACATGGAAGTCTTATAACAGGAGTTGTTTTTCTCACAGCTTTTTTTTACTTTGAGGTATTAGCCACGTTATGAAGACAAAGTGCTGAACAATACAGAGTACTAATGCATTGATGATGCCTGTCCTCACCTGTCTCTTGTATGTTTCCAGCTGACTGCGTGCTGCATTGGCCTTCCTCAGTTCTTCCTCCAGGCTCACAGTATTTTGCATATACATCGTATTCTTCTCTTCCAGAAGCTTCACTTGCCGCCGCAAATCACCCAGGTCCTCCAATTTCTTTTTGTATGACTCTACCTGGCTTTCTAACTTGGCTACTTTATCAGAAGAATGCCTGAAGGGACAGATTTGTATCAAATTTGAACTCTGAAAACTACCAAAACTAACAGAATTTAAAATGCTTCCTCATTGTTTTTTCTTAATGCAGAAGACATTCTGAGACATCATGGGGAGAGCAATAAGGCAATCATATCCTCCTGTTACTGATGTTTTCACTTCTAAATTGACTGTTTTCTTCCCATAACTATTTCTCAAATCTAGAAGCTGCTACTGAAGGTTCTTTTAGACCCTATACCTCCTCCTAACACAACTTTCTTATGTTTCCAATCTTAAAATAACAGCTAAAACAACCTCATTCCCACCCATTCCCTTTCAATTCTATATTATTTTCTGTCCTGAATTTAAGGGTAAAGGAAAGTTTCTGCCATTCATTTAATTCAGGAAAAAAATCATAAAGATCCCTCAGCTAGACAAAGAAACACCAGGTTTCAGCTTTTCAGAGTTTTATCAATCCACCTGCTGCACTGCCAAGATTAAAATGGACCTCACATCCCCCAATGACCTCTGCTACTACTACTCTTCTCAGTTTCATTTTAGAATGAACCCATTTGCAAATCTAATTTCCTCTGAAATCGAGGGAATCTCCCACTGAATTAATGGGTTGGTTTATGGGACACTGAGGCAAGCCAGCTCTGTTTAATCCTCAGTGAGGTGCAGCACCTATCTCTTGGGACAAGGAATTGCTCTTTGAAGCATGCTACCCACACAGTTTATGCAGCTGGATGGGTTCAATCCTTATATTAATGACAGAAGGGATAAAGACAGATAGCTTTGGTAGAAGGCTGCTGGTGAATCAGGAATAGTAGTATTAAATAAGCCTTGCTGGAGAGAAGGGGTAACTGTTCTGCAAAAAACCCATGGCAATAGATGCCAACATTGAAGGAATATGCTCCACAGTAAAAGTGGCTGTCCCACCCTTGTATTAACAAATCAAAAAACAGTTTTCATTGCTAAAATCCAGTGGGAATGAGAGCTGCAGTGTAATATTAATATTACATGATAAACCAAAAGCACCACCCTAAGTCTGAACAATGCAAACCCAGGAAAGGAAAAGGCCTAGTTTTCTGATGAGAACAGATGCCTAAGACATAATGAAGGTGAATACTGAATATTCAAAGAGACCAGTAAGTGCCCTGTTATAATAATACATTGGTGCAGAAGTATTAAGTTTACGAAGAGTTATTGATTATGTATAAAATAAGCAACTACTTTACTCAAGCAGAACTGTGTGCTGGTCTGTGTACCTAAACTGGAGGATCCAAAGAATCTTGGCATTAAGAGTGTTTAATACTTAAATTATTTAAACAAAAAATAATGCAGATTACGTACACAAATCATATAGATTAAATGTAGTAGTTAAAAAAGTTAATGGAACAAAATCTACCTGAGTACATCTATCTCATCCTTTAAAGACTGAGCCTCCTCTGCCAGTGTAGTAAGCTCTTCTGTTTGTTGCCTCAATTCTGCAATTTCCTTCTCTAGCTCCTCACAGCGTATTCGATAGTCATCTTTGGCAGCTTCTAATCTGTAGGAATGGAAAAAAAACCCCAGGAAATAATTTTTATCATCCTGAGCCACAGTTTCTTCATCATCATCCCCTCTAAGAACACATGAAATGGCCTCCTGCTGCAGTGAAGGAAAACAAGAACTCAATGTGCTTATTCAAAATGTAGAAGTAGATTGACTTTATCAATGCTCCCAATTTAGTATCAGTCTTTCTGTTTCAAAATTCACAAGGTAATGTATGTTCTCATAAAGACAAAACCTGAGGTTTCCTTCTATAACAGTAGTTTTTCACAGGGGAAGCTCAAGGAGAAATTTTAATCTTTCTTCATCTTTGGACATCCAGAGTTTGAACATGACACCTTTATTCTAAGATTCTGTTCAGCTGTACAACTCCAACAATATCGACCTGATTGTTAAATGTTATAAATGCCACAGACCTCTCATTGAAGGGACTTTATTTATTAACTCATAATGAAACTGTGCATGCCCAGTACACCTGGAGAGCCGGGCTATCTAGTTAGCAAATGAAGAACTCTGGCCAAAGTTGCTGAACTTCTTGCATACACTGTGCATAGGCAAAGCGCTACTAACCTGGTAGTGAAAAAAGGGAGTAAGTAATAGAAACCTTTTCAAACTATTTTGAATGAATGGAGGAGTACACAACCCGGAACAGAAAGTCCTACTGTGATTTTGTTCTGAAATTAAAGCAAAAACAATCCAGGATAGGAGATAAGGGCATGAAGAAAAAGAAAAGTCAAAGAGTCCAAGAAGAATATCCAAGAATGGAGACAAGAGAAAATCTTTTAAGCCATCCAAACCAGAAAAAACAAAGATTTGGATCATGACAGACCAGAACAGTCAAAGAACAAATACACAAGACTAGGAGGAAAAGTGGTGTACCGCACTAGACACCAGTTAAGCTGTACGTATGTCCTGCTTGATCAGGTAGAGTTGGAAGCAATACATACAAATTGCCGTCAGAAGCCACGTAATATGAAGACTGGGGAAGGATGTAATGGAGACTGAGAATGAGTCTCACATACGAAAACTGTTTAGAATGACCTTCAGAACCCAGAACTACAGTAACAGGCAATGCAGATATTGACTATGGGGACAAAATGTGTTCAAACAGTAATTGATACGAGACTCAAGTAGGAATCACTGAAGACCATGGAGATGAATCAGAAGAGATAAGAGGGGACATTATTATTATTTTACTCCTTTACATGGTAGAGGCATAAAAAGAAGAAATCCAGGCATTAGTTGCTGTGAAAGAGAAACACTGAATGTTTTTCAAGGAACTGATGGGAGATGATATGTCAGAACAAGCAGGAAAGAGGCTTAGCAAAAAGAATTGGAAAAATGGCAAAACAGACAAAAAAACGAAAGTAATGTGGCATATATTGTAAGAATTGGAAAAAGGCCATGAGAAGAAGACAGCAAAAGGAAAACTGGCAGTGTAAAGAAAAAAATACCGTAATTCCACTCACAAAGGAGAGGCAAAGATAGAAAAGAGAACAAAAAGGTTATGGTGAAGTGAACCAGCTTTCTTCAGCAGAATAGGCTTACACAGCCTGAAAGCAACAGTCAAGAGGACCAGGAAGGATCTTTAAAGAGGAACTGTATTTTCACATACTGGGGAAATGTAAATGAAGTGCAGAACTCATACATGGATAATCTCCATCTTTCATCACCTCTGAAATTTGTTTTCAAATTCAGAGGAGGACATGTTTTGCTATGTAATATAACAACACCAGCAATACTGCCTGTAGCAAATTTTCACCTAGGAATTACTAGACCTTAAAAATACAATCAGAATAATTCGCATAAAGGAAAAATATGCTACTTTTCATTGTCACTGACATTGCAAAACATGGGTGAAATGACTGCACCCAAACAATCAAAGTGACTCACAGCAGAATGACATATAAAGCACTTCAGCACTAAGAAACTGTGCTTTCTTTAATGCTAGATCTTGTAAAGAGTGAAATTATAATGTATACATCACTTTAAAAACTGTACTACTGTGGTTATACACCGTCCATTATACTAATTCACATTTTCAGCAGAACCAGAAGACCCTAAGTCACCACTATTGCCAGCCACAAACAAACAACCTAAACAAGTATGGCTTTTCTACCTGAATGTTTCCTCTTGGAGCTGTTCTAACTGTGTCTGCAGCTGCAGGTGTCTACGACCTGCAGGACTGTTAGGATCTTCAATGGAATCAGATTGATTTAAACGTTCCATCAAAATCTGGTTCTCGGCAAGCAGGCTGCTCTTCTCCTCTTGGAGGGCCGCAACCTGTTGTAATAAAAGCATGAGCAGGAATAATTAACCTACCCAGATACAGACAGCAGTATTTATTCATGTTCACAATGAAGTAACAGAGCCCACAAAGAGAAATATTCAGGCTTTGCTAACCAAATTTCACAAGAACACACTGTATAATTTAACAGGTATTCAATTGCTATGTGATGTAACCAACATTTTGCAACATTAGGCACAGAACTACGACTCAGGAAACATAATTATTCTTTTATGTATTTCACACAAGCATTTAAAGAAAAAGTGTGTTATGACAGAACATAACTTCATTATAATAAAATCTGCATACTTTCCCTCCAAACAAATAAAACTAGCTCTCCACAGTAAAGGCCATCTGCAAGCAGGCCTGAAACAGGAACACAGTCCTAAAGATAGCTCAGTTTCCACTGACACTATAAAAACAGGCAGCAGTGCAAAGAACCCAAAGTGCTCCGAGACTTGAAACATGGGTTCATGTATTAACCACGATGATTGAAGATCAGCTGCATTAATTCCACCAGTTACCAAACTACAGGAAACCTGAATTAATATTTCAAAGGAGGGTTGCAATAGCAATGCCTTTCAGGGCTCCCCCTTCACACTCCTCATGTCTTCCACATCAGTATTGATTTATTTACAGTAAGACTTAGTGTAAACCTATACACATTTAATGGTCTACAGCAACATCTGACTGGGATTTAACTATTAACTGGAACTGTTAGATCACCAGAACTTTTATTAGCTCTCTCCAGTAAAAGTTTTACCACACAGCTCAAACCCTAAGTGGATGAAGTTTTGCTACTATGAATCATAATGCTGGTAACTCGGCAATAAGATAAGAAAACAATTACATTTCTTCTGCTAGCACAAGTGAAAATGAAACAACTACTGTGTCATTTTCACCCCCTTCTAAAAATTATGTTTCAATACACTAGTACTTATTTTCAGCCATGTAAAAGTTAATTGTTTCTCCACTTCAAAATTGATACGGAGTCTATAGCAAACTTACCTGCATATCTAACTCATGACATCTCTGGGCAATTTCTTCTTTTGTTGCAAGTGCTTCATTTAATTCTTCTGTAGTTTTCTTCAGCTATCATAAACAAGAAATGTTAACATTTTCATCGCTCTCTGTGATCCATTAAAAATACTCTGAACTACATGTCTGCAAAATTATTTTTACATTTAGGTAATATATTAATTTTTTTTAAAAAAACTGAGCAATTCTGCTCATATAAAGAAAAAAATAAGCAGATGTGAATACTGTTTATGGGTATCAGTAAAAAGCAAATGTACCTAAAAGTAGTATTTGCTCTTACATTAGAATTATCACATCTACTCTGTAAATTGAGTGAAAAACTCTAGGACAAATTGGGTCTGAAAAAATCACCAAATCTCTACACTGAAAAAAACTGTCAACACCACTTTTCTTTACAGACACAAAGAGTGTGCAATTTCAATTTTCAATCTACATTTGAAATACAGAAAGGACTGGAAGGTGTAATACAGGGAATGGACAATTAGGGTAAAATCCCTCTAGTCACTTGAACCTACTTGTAGTGCACAATAAAACTATTATGTGACAGAGAAGCCTACCTTTCTAAAAAGGGGCACTGAACCTTATAAGCACTGGGAAATATTCTGATGCTTCCCTTCAAAGACTTAATGTTTAAAGATATTTATCTCACTGGTTTGCAAATGAATGCAGTTAAGATAAAGAAAACATAGCTACAAGAAAAGTGGTCTGATAAAATAGGTTCATGCATGTTATGTATACAGATACTGATATATATGTACTATTATATATGATGAAGTTTAAATGGGCTTTCTCAAACAGTATCATCATACCTTGCACTTGCAAGTTTATTTCTTATGGGCCTGTTTATATACAAAGACTTAATTGAATCTGCAAGAATTTACGTATTTCTTCAGAGAAAGCATAATGGATGAATACAGTGAGCATCACTGTACTATTCTTCTTCTCAATTAGAAAAAAATCTGAAGAAGTAGGACAGTGTTAAGCATGAGGATAAACTTGCAAAAAAAATTTTGGTTTGTATATTTTTTAAATATATCAGAGCAAGAAGGATTGTATTTGAAAACCTCTCCTCTACTTTGCAGCAGTTCCAGGATTCCCATAGAAACGGTTTTGGGTTTTTTTTTATACTGACTTTGGAAGTAGGAACTCAGATAAAAACATTTATTCAATTTTTATCTTTCTTTCTTTCTTAATTCCTAAAGATTTCTACCAATCTGCAGTTTTGCTTTATTATGTCATACAGCTAGACTGGTTTTTCAAACTAACTTTTCTATATCCTTTAAATACACAATAGTACAATAGCAGCAAACTGAATTTATAAAGCTAAAGGATTTGAAATACTAAAATTTAGTTTTTCACTTCTTATTTTACTTTTCCACAACATCTTTTAATGATTTAAAAAAAAAAAAATACAGAGTTCTTAATATGGCCCCTGACATGCTTTGATTGAAGGAAAAAAACATCTAATCTTAGATACCTGCCGATCAAGGTCAACGTAAGCATCATTTCCAACAGAGACTGGAGACTCTTTACTCATCAACTGCAATTAGATTACACTGGATTAGAAAAAGCAAAGTTTTATTTTTATATTAAAGCCTAAGTTTCAATGAAATACCAAGCTGATTTTCATTTTTGGGAGCTTTAATCTGAATTAAATTGAAAGTTTTTAACTTCATTTTTACACATGACATATTCAGAAACAATAAAGAACAATAAATCTTCAAAATCTGTAATATTTAGAGTTCTATAAAGTGAACCTTACATCATCTCTTTTTCTTTTGACAATGCACATTCTTTGTCTATGATAAGCCTACAGAACAACCCACTAAAAACTTTATTGCAGTGGCATTGGAGTGATAGCAGATATCAACACATCATGCAAGATCTATCTGTAATTTTTCTCCGTTAGTGAGTGGCTTTTTCATATTCCCATTACCTGGATTGATTTATTTATCTCGCTCAACCCCAGGACATATTTATCTCAACTACTAGTATAAAACAAAGGTAATAAAAATTCTGTTCTGGAGCTGTGTGTGATTTTCAACCTTAAAAAGTAATTCAGTACAGTGCACTCCTGAAATGAGTATTACAATTCCTTGTGTACTACTTCAGTGCAGGAATAGCTGACAGTGGTTTTGGCCTAGAATATTAAAACAAACAAACAAAAAAAAGCAACAAAACAAAACAAAACAAAACAAAAAACTCCAGCTAAACCCTCAACACAAACCCTCAAGTCCTACAAAACTAACTGATGTACTGATCAAAAGAAAGAAAAAAACTAATAAATAAGTTTTCTTATAGTAACGTAATGGTCAGTGGCACAGGTTGGTAAAAGTGAAATCAAATGCAGCAAAAGTTCTAGCTCAGCACCCTTCTCCCACACAGCTCAAGCAAACACAGTAAGATAATCTTCTTACTAAAAGTTGTAAGATGAAAGCAGGAAGAGTCTTGCAAATTATAAATACACTGTAACTAATTCAATAGACATCATTACACAACTGGTGGTTTCTGTCCAAACAAAATATTCTAAGTGCTCTCCAATGATGCGATTCATAAATATTACAATTAAAGAGGCCCTATCCTAACCAAAATCAGGACAAGATTTCTTCCCTGGAATCTCCTGTCTAGCTTGGTAACTCAAGAGAGAGACAGTACTTCCTTTATTCCTTCTAGAAATCAGTGCTTTTGTTGTATTTTCCTTAGCAAGGTCTTTTGGTATACACTGCACAGAGCCTTCACTTCTCAATTCTGTTTATATCACTGTGTACAAGTGAAAAATCTGTTTGACATTTACATAATTCAAATACCTACACTTATATTTATCTTGCTTTCCCCATTTCCTTAATTAGGATTTAGCTGCATAATTTAGATTAATCTATTTCTCCTTAGTAGTCCTCCTCAGACCCTGACAATATTTGCCAAATCTCTTCCATTTTCTTTTCATCTTTACAATGACAAACTACTCCACGAAGAAGCATTCAGTGGGCTTGATGCCCATGCTCTCTGCAACAATAATTAGGAAGTCCCAAGCTTCAGAGCTGTACCCTGAAAAACTAAGTCTTGTCTTTTTCATTGCCATATATAATGGCATTACAAACTTGTCTTCAATTTAGGAACCTGTTTTCTAAGCTGATTACCATTTAAACCAAACCTCCCACTCCCTCCCTGCTCTGTGATGTTCATACACACTTTGAATACTGCATTTCACCAGCTTTTCCAGATGACTAACATCATATATCCCGTATTAGCCAAATACTGAACTCCTCTATTTCATATTCCACAATGCTGTTCACAAACACACTTCAGACACATGTACTCACACACATGCAGGTAAGTTCCACCAGCTAAGTCAGCACTTTTCAACAGGAAGGTCCCCTGCTGCATACAGCCTGCAAGGGTGTACAACAACATGTCCCTAACAGCCACCACTCCTTCCTGGTCCTAACACAACTTGCTCTTTGAAAAACCAGCTCAACAGGCCTGTCCAAGACTTAAGAATAAAAGGAATACAAGTGACCACACAACCCACTAGAGGCCACTGTGGTATCATTGCTTTCTATTATTAGCCGTGGCTAATAATATAATCCTTATTTTCTTCTTTTGTCATTTCTCCCAAAACATCCTGTCCTTGAGAACTCTCAGCAGAAATGTCCAGAAAAGAGGACATTATCTGGAATAGGATTAGGTACTGGAGATACACAGTCTGGGTGTACCATGAACGCACACACTGCATGTGTGAATTTCACTCCATGGAGGGTACATTAAGAATGTCATGGGAAATGTGAATGAGGCAAGAGCCACAGATACATGTGCAGATGTATCTCACAGGACTCAGTGCAATAGAAAGCACCTTGCAATTGGATGGTCTGTGGAATGTACAGTGGAAAAGCTGAAGATGAAATTTAAGGGACTGTTTTATGTCCAGTAACACAATCATACAAAGAACAAGATTGCTAGATAACTAAAAAGAAACACAGAAATCCAACTTCTGGTCATCAGTTAACAATAAAATAATTTTAAGAAGTGGGATGTAACAGCAGAATTATCATGGCAGAGGAATGCTTCCATCTTTTCTCTACATATCTCCCCATATATTGTAAATATGTAAATATCTTATGCAAGAAAATGTCTTGACCATGCTCTGCTTCAGGACTGCCTGTACACAGCTTTTCCCACTGAGAAGCAAAAACTTTACCATAAATAGCACAGCCAATAGAGCACACAACTCCACTCACCTACCCAAACTTCTCTCTCTTCAGTCAGATTTTTTGAAAATTTCAAGAAAACTTTTACTGAATGTTATGTTTTAAGATTTCACACAGATAGACATATCAACTTGAAACACACACTACACTTTCCATCCACCTAAAAAATAAAATGTAAGAGGCTCACCTAGTTTCCCCTATTCTTGACTTTATTTCTGGTCAATCAGCATTCTCTGATATTACTGGAATTTAGAGCTGCAAAATACTCATTTAATCAGTTACCTGCTTAATGCCACATCAACTCTTTCTGCATTATTTATTACTAATCATACAATACTAGTAGGTTGTTAATAATTTTAAAGCAAACTTCCATACTGTTTTCTTCTATGTATTTCCTTTACTTAAAAGCTCACAGTCAGAAAAGTTCATGAAATACTGATGTAATTTCAGAGCTTCACATGCAACCTGCAGCTGTATGTGGTCTTGGGTGGATGAATGACAGTACTTATGAGTTTAGAGGGGAAAACTCAATTTCACTTGCATTTCAAATGAGTCAAGAGAATAAAAAGCAGAAGGAAGAGGCCTTCTCATTTTCCCTTCACATCTGTAAGTTTTCTTCAGGACCAGACTACAAAGGGAATAAAGGTTTACCTTCACAATTTTGCAGCACTGGAACCAGTTTTCAATTCCAAACTCATTATTTAGTCCAAGAATAATATAATCAAGTATTTTCACATGTATCTTTAAAGGAGGATGATGCGCAGAGATTATAAAAAGGGAAATATTAAAAATGTGCTTGCAAATTGAAGCAATTGCATTAGGCCTCTACAGGAGAAAGAAAAGCCTGCTTACAAGTGAAATAAACTAACAACTAGCATTTGCAGGCTTGTTCTTTTTCTGGTTTATTTTGCATAGAGGTGAGTCTGGGTTTTAAATGGTGCAATTATCAGGACAACATGACAATTCTTACAGTTATTTGTGTAGTTTTATAAGAAGTAGCTGTCATTCCCTGGTAATCCTTTACATCTATATTTTTTCATGCTCATAGCTTTGGTATGACATACTACATAATACTTGTAGGTCTGCTAATCCTCTGATAGTAAAACCTTCACTTTTTAACTGCTTTCACTGTAAAATGTGAACAGGCTGTGTTGTCATGGATACATGAAGATTAGGGAAGGGGTAAAACTATCACAAAACCTGCATGCATGAATAACAAGAATTATGAATGCTTCTTTTTCCCTTACACATGATTTTGCAAACACAGTTGCTCTATTTAGTTGATGATTTTAAAATCCAAAACAGTTGTTTTATCTGAAATCTTTTTCTACACTTAATAATACTATATAAGCTCACTTGAGTGCCCACAAAGCAATATCAAAACCTAGCTTCTGTACTCACGTTTTTTTTTTCTTTCTTAGAACATCTTTATGTTAGTTTTTAAGAGTCATGACTATGTTTGACACTGTATATCCTTTAAAGCAGCTGGACTTTCTTCTTCTTCCATTTGATACCCACTCTACCTCCTGTCTATCTATTGATAGACCCAATAAAATAATTTTGTATAATTTCCTAACTTTTCAAAAAATTATTTTACTTCAGACAAGATAGATCTTTAAACAATCAGGACAAAATAGAGGAGAGAAAAACCCCACAAAACCAAAAAAGCAGAAGTAACACCATTGGTGGTCTCAACTTGACCTGTACAGAGAGCTGCTAAGTAATCAAATTTAGAGATGTTCTGAACAGCAAAGGCAAACAATTTATTTACCTCAGCTACCACCTTCATCAACAATGAACTTAGACATATTTTAAACACTTAAATAAGTGAAGAAAAGAAATTACGAAGAACCACATTTTTTAATAAAAAATGAAATAACTGAATAAAATCTAGCATATAAAATGCTACTTCTTCCATCGAAAAATCAGCTTCTTCATAAAAAAAGAGAAAACTTGTTCTACCATGCTTCATGAAATACTTCCATGAATAAGATGATTTACCATAACCAAAGAAGCATCAAAAAATTTGTATGTGCTCAGCTGAAACAGAAAAATGAATTACATAATACATCAGTAAAGCTAAGAGAGGTCTTCTGACATACCTAATTTTGAAGACTACCTGCAATGTCAAATGCTTTGAAATGTTTGGATTTGGTGACATACCAACTTTTCAAATATACATATATAGCTAATTTCCTACATACCGCTTTTTCTAAGTCACTTGAATTCTAAGAGCTGCTATGAGTCTAAGAAATAGAAAAACCTCCTTAAAAATCTCTTGAACTTTCACCCCTTTAAAGACTCTTCCCTTATCAATCGCTGCTGGCTGTGACCTAACTCCCAGAATAACCTTCATAATTCTGCCAGCCACTGAAATGAGACAAGCCTCTAACTGATAGCATCTTCCTTCTTTCTCTTCTTGAAAACTGGAATAATATTTGCTAGCTTCCATCTGACTGGGACCTCTCCAAGCTCCAAGCCCATTGAAAAATACTGAGAGCAAGGCCTCTCTCCAGTGTCTCAAAGTCTGAGACACCTATCCGGCTCTTCATTAAGCACTTGAGATCCTCCTCATTTGGTCCTGAAATGCCTTCAATTTCTAAGCAGCTTGGAAAGTAGCATTAAAATTACTCAAAACTGTGCCAGTAGCTGAATAGTAAGCTTTCTGATTCACTGAATTTTAAAAATCTGTTCTAGAAGAACATACTATTACCCTGTGATTTCTTCCTACTTCTACTCATCATGTCAGAGAAAGGGCACAAACACTGAAAAAGTTCAAAGTTTACCCATCAAATGCTGAATATTGTTGGCTGCTTCAAATCTAGCTATTTTATCAAATAAAGGAGACCTTTATAAAAACCAAATAGATTTTCAACATAAGGAAGATAAAAGAAGGTTTTTTATTTCAAGGTGGTGCAAAAGACAGTGATGCTGCAATTTGTATTTAATAAAAAACACTAGAGAAATCCACCAAAACACTGCATATTATAGTTACAAAGCTTACAAAAAAGCAAAATATACCCGAACTCCAGCAAACTGGTGCTCGGAAACATTGACTGGAAGATGATTTAGTCAATGATTCTTTTGATGCACATTTCAAAAATCTTCTCTGCTATGTTTCACACAGCAGTCCACACACAGACAACTGAATGTATGACTGCATGGATACAGCACTGGTCAATGTGGTGACTGTGGACAGATTATCTTGTAGGCTCACTGATATTTCTTTCTCTATTCAGACATTACAGAGATGAGAAACTGCTCTAAAGCTCAATGTGGAATTTAGTTTCTCTTGTTCAGGTTCAGAAGAAATGGGATTACTAGTGGTTTCCTGTCTTTCCTGGTGAATGGCCTGCCTTGCAGTAAGCACCTATAGACTGATGGGCATTCCTCTTATAGGCACTTTGGACATTTTGTAAGTCACAGGGGGGTTTCAGTGGCTAACACTGTAGTTTTGATTTACCAAAGAAAAGCACTTCTACAAAATGCACTGCAGTATACTCACTGACTTGTATTATTCATATATGTTCATGTTACATATCGTTACCCCCCTCATAACACTGTAACTGACAAAACAATACTGTTACCCAATTCTTTCTTTTCACTTATCTACTAAATTTAATAAAAAAATTAACAGTTCATGAAATTTTGCAGTTTCAATGTACAAATTTTGACAAAATTACACAGTAATTGGTTATCCATGTAAAATCTATCTAGTGCACTTCAGGATTCAGAGGGTAGGAAAAGAAAAGGAAAGGGAACCCAGTATCAAAAATATCTAGAAGTTTCAGTCTTCTAGATTTAAAGAAAAGTGGGACATTCAACCAGAGCTCCTTGATATAAAGCAAGATTTTTCTAAGGAAAAATAAAATATTTTCCACCGTAAAAAGGCAAAATCTATGCCCCTTATTTTCTTTACTTCCAACTAAGTTTTTCCTAAGTGGGAAAAAGCATACTACTGTAAAATAACAAAAGACTGAACTTCTACACACTATGGCCATCCCAGCATACCTCCTGAATGGCTGTCATGACAACATGTTGAACTGATTCTTCCATCATCATTATGGTCTGGATGTACTCTGAAAATAAAAGCATTCTGAAATGTCAATGCTGAAAGTCGAGTCATAGAAGGTAAGATCAGAAGCTGCATCCTCCCTACAAAATTACTAGATGCCATGGATGACATAAATGTATAATCACCAGTCAACAAATCACCCCAACAAATTCAACAAGATTATATCACAAGCCTGTTCAGACACAAATCCAGGCTTCTTCAAATTCTACAACAATGAAAAAAGTATATTATTTATCTTTTTTCCTCCCCTGTCATTTCACACTTCTGAAATAACTACTTTTATTCTTTTCTCACTTTGTTCCCAAACTGTTCAGGCTCTTGAAGTAAATGATCCATGCATAGGTGATCCTTTTCTGTAAGTGTAACAATAACAGCCTGCCTTCCTATAGCATTCTCATTTCAAACCATTTTCATGTTCATTTTTGGTGTTTGTTCTTATTTTTGTATAACATCACAAATTAAGTCCTCCACTTTTTAAGTTCTCAGCTATGAGTACATGTGAGTAAAGAGTAAAGGGGATAAAACAATAAGATGTATATCCCACTTGAAAATGACAAATAGTCATCAAAAGGAAGATAATTTTATATAAAACAGAAATGACAGGAGGTTTGATAAACTGGAGTTATTTATGTATTTGTGGAAGAACATTACTTCTGTTCTAATTAGTAGAATGGCCAGACCATTTCCTGGTTAAGAGAACAGAAGTAATTTCAGAAGGAGAAACTAAAGTGATTTAGTCACCTAAGAAAATTGCAAAGGGGAAACTAGCTGCAAAATTAAGATGCACCAAGCAAGAGGAAGACAAAATGCTTGAAATCTTGGCAGCCATCAAACCCAAAATGAGCTAAATCTGGAAGACATACATTTTGATGCAACTGTAACATAAATACAGTAAAAAAAGTCTTATTTTCCAACACATCTATTTTTCTCACACGTGACTACGTTTCCTGTTCCAAGTATTTAGAATAAGCATTTGCATTTGCCATTACCTTCATCTGGCTTGAATTAAGTGTAATTTAAGGTACCAGGGTTATAATAAAGAGCCTGAACCCACGGCAAAGTTAGAACATGATATGCAGCACACTTTAACAATCATCTCCATTGTCCACCGCATTGTCTCTGGCATCTCCAAGAAAGATAAATGGGTCTCTGTGGTACTTGTGCGTGTCAGAATTACAGTCAGTGTCATGGAGTAGAGAGGCAGGAGTCTCCTTCAGGGACTGCTGAAGTGGGATTCAAGCATCTGGCAAAGGGCCTGAAGTGACTTTTTGGATCACCTTATCATGGCTCTGTCTTCAGCTGTTGCCCAGAAGGGCATGGTTGCCAGCATTACTTTATCCTATTTGCAGTGCCCTAGAAACATCTCAGAAACTACAGTATCCCAGATCACAACAAACTTATCTTCAGATCAAGCACGAGTCATACTGATGTCTTTCGGCCACGTAGTAAGATGACGCCTGGAATGTATCTCTACAATTGAAAGTCATGCTGAATAATGCAATAATCACATTTTTCCATTCTTAACTATCCTGATCTACCTCATAAATGGTTAAAAGGTGTGCCCAAGAATTTTTTTTCTTTGTAGACTGATTTTTCAGCTCAGCAAAGCAAAACTGAAAATATGCATGTTGAAAGTAAATTCAATTCTGGTCTGAGTCTCCAAAGGTAGTGAAGCTTACACCAAAACACAGTTACTATCTATACAACGAAATAATGTCATCATTATCCAAAAAAACCCCCAATCTGTTTCTGACAAAAACCCAAGAAATATAATTTTTCGCCTTAGTAGTTGCACAATAACCAAGAACACATGTTTTTGAAATTTATTACCTTGCTTCTGTTCACAATTCACAGCACATCCCAAAATAAGCTGAAGCATTCTCCCAAGCTCTGCAGCATCAGCATGCTCTCCAATCAGGTTAACATCAGGAAGAGTGAAGTCATTTATCTGTTGTCCTAGAATCTGCATAAAGACAAAGTACTACATGGTTGTATCACTGCACATATACATATCCATTTATTTCATAAAAAGATGATTCAGAATCAACAATAGCAATTCACTCGTACTTTACCATAGTTTTGAATACACCTTCAAAACAAACTAAATTGCCTAACACCTAACATCCCACTACAAAATCATACTGCTTGATACAAATAATATTTGGGAAAAGACAAACATGACTGTCTCAAATCACAAGCAACTACTAGATAAACATTTATCTAGTGTTACCTAGAATCTAAGATTCTTTCTCTTCAGATAAGAAAGCTAACAAAAGCAGGCCACCACACGGATAATTAATTTTTTTAGAAGAGTTCCATTAAAAACATCCAACTAAAAACACCTCCTGTAGCAGAAGATATTACACACAAATCTGGAATTTCTTACAACTACAGAGTCAGAAAATTAAATGTTTCACCTATACAATACATATATCTAACACTGACAGGAGACAAGTGCAAGACAGCAAAAAACTCAGATCTTTAGACCTCTCACTTTTAGCAAATTTAAGGATATCTGGCAAGTCTTACGCTAAGAAAGCTGTTCCATGGAAGAGAATCTGAGGTAGTAGTACAATGATATGTAATTAAACAGCCCACATGCAGAAAGAAAGAAAAAATCCTGCAAAACAAAAGCCCATGTGACTCGCAATTAGCGTTATCTGATTTAGCATTAAAGACATTAAGGATTAATGACTGTCAGGAGAAGGAACTAGACAATTCTGCTAAATTGCTCTTTACTGAACAGAAGGTTGAAAACATGAATATGAAATTTGGAATTAAACACATCTCTGACACATTAATTGCAGATAGAAATTAACTTCTTAAACAGAGTGCAATAAGGAAACAATGACTATATAGAGGGAATCAGTCATGTGTTTGCTGCATGCACCTTTTTGTGCAATACCCAAGAAAAACAGAAATCAGCTTAAAGCATTTACAAAAAACATAGCATATAGGAAGAATTCAAAGAAAAGAAGCCATTCTAAAGTTTAGTAGAGTTAGGCTTTGTGGAAGTGTTGAGGTTTTGTTCTGCGTATATATGGTGTGTTTTGTGTTGAGGAATGGTAGGATTTTAAGCAGTTTTCTCAAAGAATTAACTTCAACACTACTAAAAATCTCTATACTTTAAAGGACCCAGATTCACTCCTGTTGGAAAAGACTCCTTTAGGTCAAAAGAATTCTGTGAATGCTCAACCACAATAGAAAATATTACCATCATATACAGACTGCAGTAATAGAAAATACAGTATTTTTAAATTCTGATATACATTTATATATTGATCTGTAGTTCCTGAATTTCTTTCAAATACAATGCTGGGTTTAAGTTAGCAATACTACAGCGACTTCATAGTCACTGGCAATAAAACTCCTGTTGAGGAAAGCTGAAGGGAAGAGGTAAATTGGCAGGCACTAAGAAGAAACCAAGGATGTGAAGGTGTGAACAGAATTTGAAATGAGCAAGAGAAAAAATTAGTTAAAAAAAAAAAAAGAACAAAAAAATCCCATCAAAAGCCCTGAAGGAAATATGAAAATTAATGAGAGACTCTACAATAACTGTCTTGAGATAAAAAAGAGCATTTAACCCATTTTCGAAAGACAAAAATATTATACATTTACAAAAAAAATTAGAAGTCTCAGTTCCAGAGCAGCAGAGGTCTACAGCAAGATTAACTGAGACAGAACAAAGCATGGAAGTTATAAATAATAAACTTAGGATTGTTGTTCTTCTATACTTTAATGGGCAAAGACAGTACTTGGTTAAATGTAGCATTTTAGCTGATTGTTCTTCTGACAGCGATACAGATTTCTGAATTTTTGAGAATTCAAAGCCTTTTAGCTACATCAGGTAAAATCCACATACATATCTATATTTTCATAGCCAGGGAGGGCATAATGCTGAGGAAAACATAAGCAGAATTCATTAGTAGAATCCAGATTTCCTCTACTATCATCCCCAGCATTGTCTGGTAGGAAAAATACCAACCGAAACCAAAATCCTCTCAGATTTATAAATGTGCATTACCTTTACAGAAATTAATCAACTTGAAAGCACTCAGAACTTGTCTAATAGTAAAGCTTTTACACCAGAGACTTAATCATCATACATAATAACCAACCAAAAAGAAGCTTGCATCACTTTGTCTTAGTAATATTAATTTTCCGTAACAAAAACCTGATGTTTCTTTTTATGTTTCCAGTCATGAGCAGCTTGCTTAATCACCAGTTTACAACATTTATTTAAACATGGATACCTAATCAATTACTGAAGATGACCTCCTAATTTTGTCTTTCTGAAGTATTTCTATTTATTAAGAAATTATTAATTTAATAAGAATTTATTAATTTATTAACATAATCTCTAGAGTATTTATGAGAAGATGCCATTTTGAAACAAGTAATGTCTAGAACATGCTGGATTTTGTGCTGCTGCCTGTACAGATTAATTTGTCTCAAACATCACTGAAAGCATATTTCAGCTGATAATTGACCACTGAAAGAAAAAAATATTGTCCCCTCTGGAGTAATTAAGTGCTGAGTTTGCTCAAAATAAGAGAGAATGACAAGGGCTGAGTCCAATACCCCCGAATTAAAATATTTAATTTAAAATCTTAATGTGGGGAGAGACTAGAAATGCTCTTTACTCACACTCCTCGTGAAAAAAATAAGGAAAAAAGCACATTTCAGCTGCGGAGGAGGAAGGAAAAAAATCAGATACACGTACATAACAGTACATCAGTCACAAAGCCCATCATCAGAACACAGTCAGAAGAGCCATCTAATCTTTACATGAGAAAATTTGCGTATGAGGCTTCCCTAGAAACCCTGAATAAAGCAGGTGAGAAGTTTTAAAAAAGGTCAAGACCAGGGAATAGGCCATGAATCACTATATATGCCAAAATGTTTGCAAGAAAATGTCAGAACTTAACCTGCAGAATACAGTTTATCTTCAACAGGTTAACTAAAATGCGTAACTCAAAAGGCAAGTAGATGCAGATTAGTTCAAATGGTTCTTACCTCATGGTTGTAATCCAGTATTCCTTTTAAAATTTTCTTCAGGTTGCTTACCTATTTGACACGAAGGAGGAAATACAATAAATACAGAGAATATTTTACAGAGAATTGATCACAAAGTGGGTAATCACAGAAGAATCACACAAAAGAAGGATATAATTACATCTATTTACCCGCAGTTAAATTTAGAATCATGAAAGTTTATCCAAGAGGCCCTTATGATCAGACTCCCAGATGTAATCACAAATCTTTATTAATTCACAGAACCCATTTAAATTTATGAAAAATGTAACAATGTCTTGGATAGGCTTTAAATCTAATCCTACAGCATGCATGTTTTTAGACACTTGTTTCTCTTACGATTATCTTTGCATCCAGAAGTTGAAACGTTCTTTTCCTCCTTTCATCTCTTGAAGCATCCTAGTAATCTACTTTCTGCACAGATAAACCTCTTCTACCAAAACCAGCTACTGCTCAATATCATCTATTATTCCTAATCCATATAACTTTAATTTGTTACTTTTCTCATTAATTATTCCTCTTAGCTCTTTGATTTTTGTTCTTGTCATTCTCTTTCCCCCCTCCCCCTCTCAGTTTTTACAAATGAATGTCTGTCTTACAGTATCTGCCAAAATTCACATTTCTCTGTGATGACTTCACTGCTATACAAAAGTAGCTTCTGTTCACTCACATAACCAATGGCACCACTTAAGCATCTCCTGCTATACAGAATGGATGTCACATTTCTCTAGTACTGAGTATTGCTCCCTTCCCAGCAAAAATCCATTTGCATCAAGTCTCTGAAAATAGTATTTTTAAAATTATAAAAATGCCTGCGGGTCTCACAGGTGAAATTCAGACCAAAAAAAAAAGAATCTTTGCTGAAACTAACTGCTAGAGATTACCACCAATTACTGTTCAAGTATTTTAAGAAAAGAATTTAGATAATAGAAGCAGCACACTGTTTCCTGGGACAGACGACTGGCTAAAGGGAGCTGGAGGTGTTTACCCTGGAGAAAAGGAGGCTCAGGGGTGACCTTACCACTCTTTACAACTCCCTGAAAGGAGTGTGTAGACAGGTCAGCCTCTTCTCTGAGGTATCAAGAGATGGGATAAGAGGAAATGGCTTCAGGTTTTGCCAGGAAGAGTTTAGACTGGGTATCAGGAAACATCTCTTTATCAAAAAGGGTTATCAAGCATTGAAACAGGCTACCCAGGACATGACTCAGACACCCTCCCTGTGGTGTGCAAAGAGCTGTGTAGATATGGTACACTGGGACATGACTTATTGGTAGACTTGACAGTTTATGGTTGTATTCTATGATCTTAAGGATCTTTACCAATCTAAATGATTTTATGACTGAAGTTTAAACAGGATCTGCAAAGACTAAAATTGATAGAAACAGGATTCACAAAGTCCTCGCTGACCACAGCAGCCACAGCAGCAAACTGTGGAATTGCAATGAAGGGAGAGCAAAACCTCTCAAAGCTGTAATTGCCTTTGAAGCACACAAGAAATTTTATACTCTTGACTGCATTCCAGAAACACCCAGTTAGGAGATTCTGTCCACTTACAGAAGTTATTTACCTTTCAAATGACCTAACGGTTGTGATACTGAAATCCAGGGACAAACTCCACACTTCAATATGGTCAACAAACAAAATGAGGTGATGAAAGTAAATTCCAAACTCAAGAGAGAAACAGGATACACACACTAAGAGATTTTTGCCAAGAAAATCAAAGTGGTAACAATCTGATTATCTGACTCCTATCAATCTACTCCCTTTTGGAAACAAGTGCCAGAAGTTGATGCTTTATTAAGATATAGGAACATTCTGACTGTCTCCATAATCGCTGAATCTTAAGCTATACAAGAAACAAAAATTTGTTTGGACTTTAGACGTGGGTCCAAAACAAACGGGACATCAAATACCCTGAAAACCTAGAATGAGAACTGGAGATGCCATATCATAGCATGTATATGAGAACATTTACTGTCTCTCCAATAACAGCGTAATAGGCAGTTTACACCTTCTACACCAAAGCACATACTTTTTCTGTACTATTATACACAACACAAGTTCTGTAAGAGTTGCAACTATTTCCTAGGTGTCTGCCCAAGGGCAACCAAGACCACCACTCAAAGCCAATGCACAACCATAACCAAAGTCCACAACAGACGTAAGAATTTATAGAAATTAAGAAATTTTATTTTTATGTCAAATCACCACAAAGAATATCACACTGATTGGAATATTATTTTCAAATTTGATTAATTAGAATCTTCTGGTTTATAATTTACCTGAGTCTGCTGCAGAAAGAGCCACAAAAAACGCAAGGGCCATGTTGCTGAATTTAAGTCCAGTTTACCGATGAGAACATTGTGAGGAACCTTGAACTTGAACATAATCCCAAAAAAAAAAGAGAAACCAAATGGAAACCTGTGAAATACTTCTTTTCCCCTCTCCTTGCAAGCATTTTTAAATTAAAATCCCTTAATCACAAAGAGCCACCTTCCTTCAAGTAACCTTTATAGCACTTAGAGTTGAGATAGTGGAACAAAACCAATATTGATCAAAATTCATCATGAAAACAAGCTTATAGGGCAGCATCCTTGAAATAAGATAACTGCAAACTGAAAAACAAATCTTCACTGTCCTATTTCATCCCACTGTCAATCAACAGTACCAGGGTAGCTTGTTTTCAAGAATTAACTGTATCATCTTTGTATCTGGCACACAATCAAACAATTGTGAGGTTAAAGCAGCTTCTTTATAGACTTCTTTTAAGACTAAGACTGACTTAAACTTAACCATGACCTTCAATATTAATCCGACAGCTCTCAATTTTTTTTCTAACTTGCATGCAGTGAATAAACCTAGGTGGTTTTACTGCCCCTGGCAGAGAGAGGATCATCATAGGGAAACTACCACTAATATTTCGTACTTTGAAATTGAACTGAGTAGTTCCAGCAACATTTATGAGGTCAAAGTATATGAAAGGAAGACTTCAAACAGCTGAATGAAAGTGAACAGCAGCCCAAGAAAGAGTTAAAGACAATCAATTAGATCAGAATTCTAAACAGCAGGTGACGATTGTTCAGAATTACTTTTCACTTTCTTAAGCACATAGGAAAACCTAACTGTAGTTAAGAAAGACCATTAAATTATGTAATGTCAGAACACAGCAGACAGAATTGCCAGTAAAGATTATGACTATAAAGTACTAAATCATCATTCGGATGTCAGCCCATGACCACGTGGGATGCCTATTTGCTTGCATAAGCAACCTGAGTTATTCCTTCCCCATAAAAATATACACTCTGCCCTCCCAATGCCTTTTAACATTCATTCCCTGCAGCCATACTTCAGCTGGAAAACATGTGAAGTTTACTGGGGTAAAAGAAGCGATAACTACATCTTATTTCACCTCAGAAATTTGTTGCAATTCGCAGCAGACGGACCATTAAGTATTTCTAAACAAACCTCCGTCCATTTTCAATCTCTTTACTATCTGGCCTTTCTGTTTTACTTTCCCAATGTTATATTATGAATGACAGGATATCTGCATCCCCAAAAGCAACTTGAATATTCTCACTCCTTCTTTGAACATCTAAATTTCACTAATACTCACACCAGAGTTGTGTGGGTGTTCTCTATGCTAAATTATCATTACCTCTCTGTTAACAGCATCTTGGCTGCAGTATAGCACTACATGCTACGCATACAGTGCAAAGTATGAAACTGACCCTTATTAGAAACATTAACCTGATAAACTGACTGGAATGAAAGCAGAGATGATGTGATCTGCCAAAACCAGAAGACTTCATGGTTGCTTGTTTTTTTCCCTATTTTTCTTTTACTCTCACTTGTCATAAAAAATCTCTATTTAATTACAATTTACTTACTGTTTCCAATCTCAGCTTTGTAAGAGCAGTCTGTCTAGGTTTCTCTTTTTACTAACACAGCTGTGCAACAAAGAGAAAGCCACTGATACGGCAATAAAAATGCCCTTAAGCTTGTGATTGTTGACAAAAAGGGAGCATGGGTTATCTAACTTCTTGGTTCCTCTCCAACATCATGACACCCAATCTCCAATTTTGCATTACCCTTGTATCACATGTATGACTGAAACCCTGCTTGTGCTGAAGCCTCTGTGCAAATTGGCTTTTCTTTTTTTATTTCAGATCTTGAATAATCTCTGGATATGTTTCTAGAGCACACTTTCAAGTGGCGTGGGAATTCTTAACCAATAAGCTTCAGCTATCTCATTAAGGTACATTTTTATCCATTTGCAGTTAATAGTTGGGGTGAGGGCTGGGTGGGCATGGGGTCGTGGGTGGGTGTGTGCACGCACACCAAGAAGGGGAGGGAGCATGTGTGCACACTGTTTGTATTACTCTCACAGGCATTTGGTTTCTGATTTAAACTGTATTTGGCAGGAGCAGATCTCATTACTGATTATAGATGGAACCTAGGAAAAGATTAGGTAGTGAAGGCTCACAAGACTAACACAGCTTACTACTATAAACATCAGTAAAACTGTACTTTAAATCGATGCTGCAGTCTGAATGACAAAATGAAAATTTCAGAAGAAAAGGTCAGAAATCAAGCTAAACAATATGTTTCCTTTTCTTCCTAAGCTTCCCACACTGAATGGAAGAGGATGGTGGGGAAAGGGGGACAATTTTATGCCATTTCTCAGGCAGCCAAGAGTTTACTCTGTAAATGCCAAAATTGATGTGCAGTTATAAAATCAGTAATCTTTTTCTTGATTAGAGAATTTCATTCCTGCAAAATTTTGGCAAATTATTTTCTAAGCTGCTTTTCATTTTCAGGATAGGTTTTATGTTCAAGATGTCATGTTCCTCAGCCATCAAATACTATGTTGTATACAATTTAAATCTGGACTATATAGACTACATGTTCATTGTGCATGAGGAAAACGTTAATGTCTTTGGGTTTTGGTTTTGTTTTTTTTTTTGTAACCCATCATAAAATTGCAGGTAAGGCAGCAGTGAAAAGTTTTTTGCTGCCCAAGGAAAAACACAAACTATTATATACGTTGATGTATGCTATGAGCATAAAATTTTAACCTGAAGAAATAACATTTCTCTACTAAATACAGTAGACAAAGGTCTGGTCAACTCTAAGAATCAGAATGCTTGGTTCCTACTTTGCAAGCTCCCTGAGTTTTAGCATTTCCCTTTTTCTCTCTTGTGCATTGCTCAATTTCTCAAGTCTGGCAACTTGCCCTGAAACCAAGAATTTAAAAACATCCCTATGAGGTTTTTTTTTTTTGTTTTTTTTTTTTTTAATGGTACAGCAACAACAAAAACATTGCAGTTATCAGAAAACAAAACACTAAAAAAACCAAACTAACCAAACCCATGCCTCCCCCTCCCTCCTCACCACAAAAAAAATCTCAGCCTTATGCTCTTGTTTCTTCTCCACTCAGGACAACACACAATTTAAAATTAACAATCACATCACCCATTACCTTCTCACAGGTAACAAGTGACAAGACAAGAAGAAACAGCCTGAAGTTGCACCAGGTAAGTTTTAGCTTAAATATTAGGTGAAACATTTTCACAGAAAGGGTTATAGAGCATTGGAACAGACTGCCTAGCAAAATGGTAGAGTCATCATCTGTGAAAATGTTCAATATGATATGACATTTGGTGACATAATGGGTTGTGGTGAACACAGTGGTGGTGGTAGGTTGACAGCTGGACTCAAAAGTCTTTCCCAACTTTAACAACTCTATGATCCTATCATTTTCTGAGTACTTCTATGAACAGTGTATACAAGACCTACACTAATCTCTGCTATCCCTCCGAACCACCATTTCACAAAACCTTCAACATTATAGATTTTTTAATGTATTTCCCCTCCTAGACTGGCTCCTTTATGCGGTTCATGATTCTAAGACCTTGTACAAGAGGTGGCTGTTATACCAGATGGCATCAGAGGCAGAGAGTGACCATGTTTAGAAACAAGAAAATAATGCAGCTCATTAGCACAACATTTGAGATAATCCAATTATCACTTCTCATGGCACTTTACTTAAAGTATGCAGGGAAAGCTATATTCTAGAGTCATGCCAGTATGATGCCCACATCTTAAATCTAGTAATGAATACATTTCTAAAAGGAGGTTGTAGAGATGTGAGGGTCAGTGTCTTCTCATAGTTAGCAAGTGACAGGACAAGAAGAAATGGCGTCAAGTTGTCCCAGGGGAAGTTAAAATCTGATATTATGAAAAACTTCTTCACCAAAGGCATTGTCAAACATTGGAACAGGCTGCCCAGGGAAGTAGTTGAGTTACTGTCCATGGAAGTGTTTAGAAGAGGTGTAGATGTGGAGCTTAGGAACATGGTCTAATGCGGACCTGGTAGAGCTTACCTTAAGTCTTCTCCAGGCTGAACAATTCTACAAATAGAAATGCACAGACTGAAGCGCTCCTACAAGCCAGACTTTAAATGAAGGATTGGATGATAGACATTTGGAAAACTGGACTACCAATAATGTTTACTGATATATAAAAAACAGTCGGCAAAGTATAGGATTACTCTCCTGATAAAAAACAAGAGTTAAACTATCACACTCATGCCTTTTAGTATTCCTCATGGAAAGGGAAGTGGTGTATAAAAATGTATACAAAAAGGTGAATTATACATATTTTTTAAACGAAACAAAAAAAAATTCAGTTAGTTTAGTTCTTGTTTATATAGACACTTGAAAAACAAGATGGAATGACATCATCAAGAAACTGAAATTTGACCCGATGCTTTGCCAGCCTCAGTCACATATGGAAGTTACTAGACTGCTCAGCTTTTTTTTTTCACACCTGCTAAGCTTTTTACATCTGCCAAAATGGTGGGAGACGAAAAAATAAAATATTTATTCCTCAAACTCCATATGACAGTTATAGAAGCTGCTGCTCCACATTTGATCAGCATTTGAGCTGAAATTTATAACGAACAGTTCTGAGTTTGTTATCCTCCACATTCAACAGCCAAGGCTTCAGTATTCCTTAGAAAAAAACCCCTCCAAAAATTTACAGAAAAGTAAGACCTTATATCCAGCTGTTCATCTGCAATTTCATACAGTTCTCTGCAAAGTTCTTTTATATTAAGTGCTCTACATGCAGCAAATGCCAAAAGTGTCCCAAAGGTTTCTAAGGGATCATGTCTTTTATTCATGACAGTCAATACATCCTCATCAATGTACCCTCACTTCTGCTGGCAGCCCTAGTAGACAAGACATTCTAAAGCATTCCAAACTTCACATAGCTGGTCAGACAGCAGAAACCATGCTGATACGTTTCCTGGCCAAGTCAAAACATAAACAGCAGCAGTGTGCTCCATCTTTGTCTCAGGCAGCATTCTGTCTGTGTGTCCCTGCAATCCAGAAAGTGATGTAGACAAGCCTGTAAGTACTAGAGCACTTAACAGTTGTAGGCCTTCCCCAGATAATCAGAATAGGTTTTGGTGGCTAGAACAAAATGGTTTTGCAAGAAACAAGAACTAACAGTAAATTCATAACTATTTTTCTTCCCCCAAATTAGTCAGGCTGAAAATGGAAATTTAGAAAATAATTCTCTGAACAAAACTAGTTAAAAACTACACTAACATCTGCATGTGAGACTCAACTCTTCAGATTCTAAAGCAAAATATTCCTCATTCATAGCTCTTGTAAATTCTACTTTCTTCTCTTCAGGTTTGTGGAGAAGTGCTAGAATGCCAAGTGATCAAAATGACCCGGCAAACAGACTGTGGTTAAAAACCATGCTGAGTAGAAACAGAAAAAACATTACTTCCTCCCTTAAAACTCAGTAGTTCTGCAGAGCTGACAAAGTAAAAGGAAGCAACACTTGGCCAATTTTCTTTAAATATACTGCTTATTATGTTCCTATTTTTATGCAGGTGCTTCTCAAAAAAGATCCTTTTTTAAAAGTTGCTTTCACTCTGCATTAAAAAAAATCTCTCATTCAACATTTGAAAAACGAGAGGTTATTGATGTATAATATTTATTTTAATGTTTTCCTTTTAAATCATTAAAACCTGCTTACAAATTCAAAATGTCTTTGCTAAAAGTGTGCAGGACAATACAACATAAAAACAAGTAAGTGTAATTTAAATGGTCAAAAATTCAGCTGCCTACAAAGCAAAATTCTAATTCAGAAATGCGAGAATGTTTAGACACAATATTGTATTAAGAACTGAAATATGGATTCACAGACAAGCAAAGTAAGTCAAATACCTTTAGCCTCCAATTATCTCCTACTTCCGTTTTGATTCTGTTCAGCCAATTTTCATCAAAGTAAGCTGGATCTCTGAAAGATAAAAAGCGTATTCATTAAAAACACGTAATAGAAATTGTGAGTACACATTAGTCATTAAGCTCCTATCTCAGGTTTGAGTTAATTTAAATGACTACTTCTTGTATCTGAGGCATTGCCTGAATATAAGAGTTCAGAATCCTGTAACTAGTCATTTTTCTAAGATCTTGCACCCTGTTGACAGCACAGCCTCATTTGTGTGCCATTAGCAGCTTATGCTTTTGAGGAAGCTTCTCTATATTTTGAATGCATTTTGTCAGTTTTCCCTCTCTATACTGCCTCTTAATTTTTCCTCTAGTGCTGCAGCAATATTTACTTGCATTTCTTTAAAGTGCTAAAAATTATTACTTTTCCATATATTATGGATCCCTACCATTGTACATTGTTTATAACTATTCAACTTCTAAAATAAAAAGCCTGAAACAATACATATATTGTTTTGATACAGTAAGATGAGCTAGGAAGCATCACTGAAGTTTTTATGACTAGGAACAGATTTCACTATTTTATCTACCAAACACTATCAGTTCTTGAAATTCTCTTTTCACAGTAACCCCACAAATCACCCTTTCTCAAGAAGCTTTTCTATCCTCTGCACTTTTGAAAAGACAATCAAGAAAAAGAACAGAGAACTCCTACTGCTTGCAGTGTACTTCTATTTCTATGGACTTCTCCCTATTCATTTTTCTCCAAGCATCTTCCACAAGCTGCTTCTTCAAGACACCTCCTGAGATTCTCTCTCCTGCTGCCAAGCTCAAAGATACTCTAAAAGACTAACATCTTCTACTGCTCAATTCAGTCAAATTTTCCCTTTATCATAGAGAATTTTGAAAATGCTATAATCAGAATTAAGGAGAAAGAATGTACTACATATAACTGGTTTTAAAGGAGTAGGAAACATAAGGAAGGGCTCATATTTTATTCAATATATGAAGTTAATACAGTCAGAGTGAAATAAAACACCTTTCTACTGTTAGCAAAATGCTCTTAAGAATTTGTGTTACTGTTTCAGGTGAAATACTCTTATTTTCTGGATTACACTGCTGCATTTGCCATTGATTACTATTAGATTTACCACTCCACCTTCTACACATAGAAGAGTTCTGGACTGAGCTCTTTTTTTAAGGACAAGATGCCATGAGATCTTTTGGCAAAACTTCAAGAGAAATCTGAATATGCCTGAAAATTCAAATAACATCCATATCATACATACTGTAAACCAACAATTACATCAGTACTTCTATTAGAGCACAACTTTGCAGCCACACTTTGCATCTGATGCACAGTATATGCTATATTCCATCTTCTCCACAGTGTCTTCACAATGCATCAAGGTCTGCAAGCAGTATTACAACTACAATACACAGCAATGGAGGAAGATCACAAACAGCAATATTTTTTTGCTAACACATTTTCATTGCTATTTTTACACACTTTGTTACAAACTCTAGTGAAGATTACAGTATATTTCGTTTCTCTTGACATGGCATCCGCAAACATATATCTGGAAGAATAGCTTTCATTACTAGTTAAGTTGATGACTCCAAATTACTTCTATTCAAAAACAGTACAGTTCTAGCACAGATGATAGAATCTTAAATTATGAAACAGAAAAAGAAATGTCTCATCCAGACTATCATCTGTTTTTGAAATATATGTTTTCAAATAGCTTTCAAATGGCCTCTCTCCACAAGAAGACAAGTAAACCTAAGAATGACATTGATTCAAGTATATATAAGATCTCTGACATATGAAGAAAGTTCACACTCAGCTTTTACATGAAAAAAATAGCTCTATTTGCAAAAAGCCTTAATTAAAAAGTCTTCATTTGCCTTATTTCCACTCAATCATAACAAAATCATCTGGACACTAACGAAAAGAATGACAGTTCAAATCCCATTTTAGGTGTGGGGTTCAAAAAACACACTAATGACTGTCAAATGGGTCTTCTGGGAATTGCCAACACACAAATAAGCTTGCTTAATAACAGACTAAGAATTATAAAGTATTTATGCAGCTGAGAAAGAAAGCAGGTGTGACCTGTGCTTCCCCATCAAAAAACCCCAACAGGACCTCCTTAAGCACTGTACCTTAAAATTATAAGGGTTGCGCTTACCAACTAACATTTTCAGCTGCTTCAAGGCTGCAGTGTTATGAATATATCCATCCTTGACATACCATTTTTCATGGTAAATAATGGTTTTAAGAAACAACATGGGCAAGTATAAACAACACCCTGCAAGCAAAATTGTATTTGACTGATATTGCATATCCAGTTTTCAACAATAACAGCACCAATAAGAGCATCATCTGAGGAACAGTAACAAGATTTTAGAGTTAAGTCCGACTCACTTTATTCTGGAAGCCCAAAATTCAGCAGAAACTAAGCAGCTTTTCTCAGCTACTACTGTAATAAAAGTAACACATGGACAAGCAACTGTCTCTTTCAGTCTTAATGGAAGTCACAGGCTACCTAAATCCTTATATATGTCATCAGACATACTTAAGGAAGGTCCCTGAGAAATAAATCTTAATTCAGTGCGGTAGTGCTCTTCCACAGATCCCATTTGTTGTTTTATTTGTAGGTATACAAACCTTATGGAAGCATTCAAGGGTCCAGCAGCTGAAAAGCAATCCAGTTGAAATCAATACCACGCAACAGTGGTCAAAATAGCACAAACAATTCTTTCTAGAGAATCTTCAAACAGGCTACACAATAATTAATAGCACACTGCAAAAATACTTTGCCAGGAATACAATAAGCAGAAAAGCAATAGGTTGGGTATCAACACCAATCAAATCTAGAATTATCATATTTTCTTTAACCTAAACCACCTACCATTATAATTTTCTTTCTCTTCAAAAGTCTAATTAAAGTTCATTACCAACAGCAATGCTCTCTCTATGTAACAAACTACTGGAAGTCAAACCTGAAATAAAAGCTTTTCCACAAGAATTTCTAAACATACTTTTAAAAGGGGGCTTCCAGACATTAGGTCATTCACAGTCTTTGCTGCAAACAAGTCTCCCTTCGCTCTATTTTTGGGGATCAAGTTTCAATCAAATTCAGAGTCCTTTAGCCACCTTAAGCCATTTCATTTGGAAGCAACAGCATTCTTCTTACAGTGTTTGAAAAAGCATGACCTAATCAAATATGAAAATGTGCGGCTAAGAAGTGAACAGCTAAGCTATCAGAAAATTGATAGTTTAGTAGAGCATCTTCATTACCACAAGGTGACTTGTGCATGAACTAAGTATCTCGAATTCAGTAAGTTTCTGAGCCTATATCCAAAACCTACACAATCTCTAGCACTGGATAACTTTCAGGTTTAGACAGGTATTTGTGTATCAGCTGATTGCTGCCTTCTATCTCAGTAGTACTGCAGATAAATGAAACTTTTCTTCAGAGCACAAAATACTTACGCTGTTGTTAATGCTTTATCATTTCATGTGATGTTTTCAGCAGTGCTCATTTATACCATCTCCATCTTATTTTATATGCAAATTTTCCTCTATTTAAGCAATCATCTCTCTGCATCACAGATGCCAAGAGACAGAAATACTCTTCTGAAGAAAACCAACCCACAGAGCATGTAGTGTAACTCATGACTATTACTCATTTTAACAGTGGTACAGTAAGCAGCTTCAAAAAACTTGTAATATACAAAATCATGACTTTTGTGTTTTGCATGTGTCAAAACATACACAGTGTGTTGCAACGTATAATATAACAAATGAATAATTCTTTGAGAGGGGCGCAATACCCAGATGACAAAAGAAAAAATACACCATTTCTTATGTTTACCAAAGCCAGTATGACAGATGAAGAAAGAATTAAAACAAGAGGAACACCTGGTATTAAACAGTCTTCAGAGAGTGGGATGAAAGGAAAATTTTAAAATGTAGTATAAAACAGGAAATTGTGCTATTCTAGGGATATCAGTGGACAATGAAAACATAAATAACATCAGTGCAAGCTACACAAAAAAAAAGGATGTGATTCAGAAGCAAGCTATGGCAGTTCTACCAGCACAAGCCACACAATTTTAGGCCAACAATCTACTCATAAAAAAACATAAACATTTTCTTTTGCTTCCACTCTTTACTCCTGGAGTACAGCATTCATTAAAATAATCAATACTGAATATGTACAGGCATTCTATCTCACTATATTTCACATCAATCCTAGTCAGAGGGACTAATGCTAGTCAGAAGGATCACCGCATCTGATTAGAAACAATCTTACAGAATAACACACAGAAGATAAGCTAAAGTATAGGCTGAATTTCTTCCTCCAAGATAATAGCTAGCATTAGAGAATTACATTCAGTGGTACTTGAAGCGGAAATTCAAAGATAAAGTTTTAACGCTACAAAGGATGAACATATCCTTTGGGAATTTACCAACACCTGTTTTTTAACAGCTGAGACTGCAAGCAAAACATTCATGCTTGGTTACATTTTTGCAATTTACTATCATGCACTACACCAACAGTGAAAAGTTTCTGAAGGTGTCAGTAATTTCCTCTGTAACTTTTCTTCTCACAACTTCTTCCAGAAGATTTCGTAAAGAAAATTCTGCTATATTTGTTGTGATGTCTGGCACTTATCTACAAATGGGCTGCTACTGTGAGTGCAAAAAATACTGAGGATGATGTATGAAAAATTAAGAACCATAGAAGAAACTGTCAGTCCCTTCCACTTGGCACAGCTTTTTTTTATCAGCTGATGAGCAAGCAATGTTCTTCCTCTTCTCTTTCCTCCTTTCTTTCTTTTTCTGACCATAAATCCTACAGTTCTGTTTTGTGTAAATTTTATGTAGGTCTAAAACAACTAATTCCCTGAGCTAGGGATCTCTCAAAAACAGTTTCTCATGATGACCTACTACTCCTATCTTCATAAGTACCAGTGGACTCTTCCTATGAAGGTAGATAAAAGAGGAAGAAAAGGAAGAAAAATAGAAATAATAGAGTTCACTATTAAACCTTGAAGATTTTTGGCAGAAATGCTATCATCACTCCTCTCTCTGAAAATATATCTAGGTCACTGGAACACCCCAACACCTTTAAAATTTTCATCAATGCCCTTCTTTACTGGACATATTAATCTGCTCTTTCAGCTATTTTTTAAACATTAATTAATTTACTACAGTAAAATCCTGATGCACACGAAGTTGCCAGAACTCTCCCCTCCCTACCTTTACCTAACTAACCTCCCCTCCCATTGTTATTAGGCTCAAAGAACATATACTTCAAAAGCACCTTTAACAGGAAGCACCTATACTAAGAAAGACCCACAATTCAAGGAGCACAAATTACAAAAATAGTCATTTATCCTTCTCAATAGAGTAAGAGTAATGGCATTTAAGTTGTGTAGGCAGTCAAAACAACACCTTTTTCCTTTGAAAACTTTTTGAGAGATCTTTATGTCAAAGACAACTACTCAAGTTTTCACTGCAAATGATATATATGCAATGACCGGTGCTTTCAGGCTTGCTCTTTGCTATTTAACATCACTGCATGACTTTTCCAAATAACCTTAAGCATGCAGCTGTCTTCCTGCAAAAATTGCCTTCTACATGACTATCTTTCTTGGAACAGAGTGGGAACCCATGCTGCTAATATAAAAAGAAGAAAAGCCTGCTCTAGACTTGTTTCACATTGTTGAACACACCCTGACTCCCAGCAAAGTAGCCTTCCTGTTGTATCTCTTCAAAGGACCAAAAGGAGGATTTCACTGCTAGTGTTGAATTTGGTTTTGTTTTCAAGAAAGAATATTTTAAATAGCTTTGTCAACATGCTCCTGATCAGTTTTCTAGTCAGCTATACAAATGCTGATCTCTGTATTTGACCTATATTCCAAATTCATGTCCAGGGGAAAAAAAAAGTTTGGCTATTCTACAATCCTTGGTTTCTACTTCAAAAATTAATTAGACTAACCTTCTGTTACACTTCCTACCTTATACTACTTATCTTCTGTTTATTATGTTTTACAAAGAAAAACAAAAAAGCAGCATTTTCTCTCAAAGATTATTCATGCTATCATTCCTGTCGTACAGTCCAAGATCAGACTTCTGCTGCTCTTCAAAATTTATCTCAACAGGAATGCAGTTAAGATTTAGCAATACTGTTGCTAAATTTCAGCATGAGAATATGCCTGTTCATTACATAAGTATGCAAAATATTAAACCTGAAGTACACTATCATAAAGTAACATAGTTGAATACTAATTTTGGCATGTTCAAATTATTACATAAAGAAAGAATTATAAATTTTTAGGCGATCGTTACGTATTTTAAAATCATACTACAGAAATGCAGTATTTGCATTTCTGCATAAATGCAGTGTTGTATATTTATTTTAAAAGCATCAGTTCATCAGCTGAAAACAGCATCTCAGACCACATGCTAAAATGTCAGGCTTTGAAATATTTGACTATATTGAGATTTCCCTTTTCCCCTTTATTATTCTTCCTGTGAACTGGCTGCTCCTTCTCTCACTAGGAGGAAGGCTCCTCCTCCTGAGAATCTGCAACCACAGAACAGACTCAGTACCCTCATAGCAGTTACAGCCCTAGGATTCTGTCAAACAAGTCATCTGTGTTCAGTAAACGGGAGCCACACAGCAACACAAGAGGGAAGTGCTAAATACTAGCACAGGATGGAAGACCCTCATCTTCTGACTGACATCAACCAAGAAGGGCTCTTGCTTGCTTGGGGTTTGATTTCCTGGCATTGCTGAAAGACTGCTGAAGGCTTGTCCAGCTCTCACATTATTGCTCCTTCTGCTCTTCCACCTGGGCATGAGCTCTACAGCTAGGGAAATCTGCAAAGTGCCAAGTGTGATTACGCAGCTTTGGAAGCTATGGTCAAGGCTCAGGTGGTGTTCTCCCCTGTTGCACCCGTTAGTGAGGAGGAGGTTTGAGCTGCAGACATCCCACAGGTCAAAAAACAGTTGTGATACAGAGTTGGCAACAAAGTTTTGGTTACAAAAACCATTAAACCCTTTTGACAATAAGAACTGCTTGGAAGAGATGGCATGCGCCAGACTATGGTGGGCAGACACATGTTCACGAACAGGCTGGCCAAGGTGGTATACAAGGAACAACAAAAAAACAAACAATAGGTGACAAAGTAGTGGACTCTCTTGAAGAACTGGACTCTGTTGAAGAATTAGGGGTGAGGAATAATATGAACAGAAGATACCTCAGAGTCAACGAAACAGGTCTGGGTAAAGTGAGATAACCCCAAGCATATGCATATAAATATAAAAAGGCCTAAAGAAGAACACTCTGGGGAAAGCTTCATTCTTTGGAATCAGAAAAACTGGATGTATATGTGGAGTGCTTGGGCACTGATGCATGCAGCATGGAGAACAACTAGGAAAAAAGAGTTCTACATGGAGTTACAAGGTCACAGTCTCACTGGGATCATGAAGTTGTGGTACAATGGCTCACATGCCAAGGCTGCTGCCATGAATATATATACAGGCTCTTTAGGAAGAACAAGTTGAGAAGGCAGTGACAGAGAGACACCCTTCCTGCAACAGACCAGAGGGAATGCATGAGCTCTGTCTCAGGATGGATATGAGCCAGTTGAGAGATTACTGGTCAGAATGACTAAGAAGATCAACATGAGTGACACAGGCTATAGACTGCCTGATCAGGATGACATCTTCATAGAATAACTGATGAAGCATGATGGGGCTAACTGGACAGCAACGTGGGCTGAAAAATAGCTGAAACGCTAGCCTCAAAGATTTCAGAAGCATGAAATCCAGCTGGAGGTCAGTTCACTAGCAGCATATCCAAGGGGTCAGTACTATAAAATGTCTTTAATAGAGACCCAGATGATGGGACAGAGGGCAATTTTTCATGTAATAAAAAATTGAAAGCAGTATTTGATACACCTGAGAGTTGCGTTGCCATTTAGGAGAAATTCAACAAGTTGGAAAAACAAGCTGAGAGGAGCCTTACACATTTCAGAAATGGTAAGTGCAAACAAACCCTATTGACCAGCATATACTGGGGGCCAGCTGGTTGGAAAACAGTTTTGCAGACAAGATACTAGGCAGAAACCAAGTGCAACACACTCCAGCAATGTGTTCTTGCAGCAAAGAAGGCCAACCACAATGTGGGCTGTGTTGGGAAGATCGCTGCCAGCAGGCCAAGGGAGGTACTGCTCAGATCTGTTAAAATCAGATCTGATTTGCTGCATCCAGGATGCCCCAGTGAGAGAGACACCTGGACATACATGGAAGTTCAGCAAAGGGCATTTAAGATGATTGACAGACTGAAGTTTCTGTCAAATGAGGTGAGACTGAGTGAGTTGTGTTTGTTTAGCCTCAAGAAAAGAAGGATCAGTAGGATCTTACTAATCCTGTGTATAAATAACCCGATGCTTCTTCTCTATACCCTCACATAATCTCAGTGGTGTCAGGTGAACAGACAAGAGGTAGTGGAAACAAACTGAGAAGTACTTCCAACTGCAAACAACTAAATTGACAGTTCCATTCAGTTTATCATGGAAGTGTAATTATATTTATACAAACTAATTTTAAAGCTACTGACTATAGTTTCAAACAACGATCAGGGCCAATTACCTTACTGAAATCACTGATTTTAATTTTAAATGTTAATCTCTAAGTTTAGTTTTAATTCAGCTTTCCAGTAAGCTCACACTTGAATAAACTCTTCTCTAAAACAAAACTTTTTATTTTTTTCATTTAAGATAGTTATCTATAAACTACAGAGAAGAAATCATTAGTCATGTTCCAGTTTAAAGTATCATTAAAGCTACATCCTTAGGGAATACCAGCCACAGTAAAACACATGGAAATATATTTTAAAAGTACAGTAAAAAACCTCTGTATTTAATTCATTAAGTAAACAATTACTTACATTTTTTGAAGAACCTGGGCCATCACAACCCCACTCGTTAAATCTTCCACAGTCTGGCATGGTGCCTCTACATTAAATGTTTGAATCTGTGGGAGAAAGGAAAAAGTTATCTTTGTTCCCTTCAATGTGAAGGAATTTTCAAAAGCTTGAAAAAAAATTTTTAAAAATGCTCCCAAACAGAATAAACGCCACACATTTAGTGTACATGTTAGGTTTAAAAAGCTTTATATTTAATAACCATCAAAGAAATGAACAGAGCTCAGTATCCTTGTTTTCTCAATAAACTACTACAAAAACCAGTATTGCATTCTCCAAAAGGCAAACTTTCTACTGCATTTTCTACTTTCTGAAAGTCATCAGTGTATTCAAGTACTTCCATATATTCATGTGCATATATTCAAGTACACTCTCTCAGTCAACAAAGAAACTCAGTTTTTTTAGAAGGAACATTGATCACACAGAACGCTCATCAGCTCCCCACAAAGAGAAGATGAAATGTAGATCATACATATTCCAAACTTGATTATTTCCTACAATCAGATGGAAGAGAAGAACACAATGCTGCTAAACCCTAATTGGTCTGTACACTATTAGAATTTTGAATATTTCATGCTGCTGTATTAACACAGTGACAGGCATCACAGTCCAGAGCAAAAATCTTTTCTTTCTTGCTCTCTTGGTGAGAACAATCAGTCCACTTCAGGACAATCTTTTTAACTGGTTTAAATTATTTGATAATTTACTTTGAAGTAACATTGTTTTTAAATTACATGAATGAGTCTGCAACAATAATTTTGATGGTATTTTTGCAGGGTATCTGCCTAGTGCTCTCTGCTACTATCCTCTTCCTAGGGGAAGCTTGGGCATATTTGTAGAAAGCACTATTCATACATATAAGGGATAAGACAGTCTACAAGAGCACTTGCAGTTAGGAGTAGAGAAATGTTAAGATATAACAATTTTTCTGAACATAACGTACAACCATTCATGCTTTAGTGGAATTTGAAAGAGTAATAGTGCTTAGTCATTTCCCAATAAATACCCTTCATATGTGTGTATTACAATCAAAGACAATTCATATTTCAGTAGGAAATTTTGAAGGTCTTTCTCTGAGAAGGCTCCCAGAAAGTCAAGTGCACAACAGCCAGATTCTCCTTATACCTTTAGAATAGTTACCAGCACTCTTGCTCATGTAAGGTACAATAAGTCATACAAGCACTCTAGCAATGCCATTTAACATTAATTTGGAGTGCAGGCACCTAGGTGAATTTCTCTTTTTTTCGGAGAAAAAAAACTAACAGTCAACTAGGGAAAAAAAGCAATTACATCTGTGAAGAATCAAAAATTGAGCTCTCAGACCATGTTTCCTGATCAAGTTCAACTGTGACCAGTCAATAGTAATGAATGATGTCCATGTCCCAAAAGCAAATCAATAAATTACTGAATGGCATATAAAACAGACAGAAGTGACTCCTGATTCAGATTTTCTTACAGTATGGTCTGAGGTAGTTAAAAAACATCCATAGCTGCTTCTCCAGAAAATCAAGAAGTCATCACAGATTGTCAGGACACTAGGTGAAAATCAGAGTGAGTGGGTGAGGGAAAAAAACCCATGCATGAAAACACAATATATGATACACATGATATAACATTGAATTGCTATTTTGCCAGAAAATTGAATTTACCAGTAGTCTCTGATTTGTGGCAACACTGTTGAAGGAATACAGAGCCAACTCTGAGTCCCCAGCTCAGCAACATATTAAATAAGAAATAATACTTTACAGCTACAACAAAAAGGGTTGCAATGGCACTATGGATGTTTATGCTTGAAGAAGTTCAAGATGCCAAAGATAAAATTATCAATCACAGACAATGAAAACTTTTTTCTAATTTTGCATATTATATATTTAAAAAATGAAAATTGAAATCACTTTACTGCACAACAGCCAAATCAAAAAATTACTTAAGAACTACTACTGTTACAGTTTTTCAGAAGTAGACAATGTTAAATGTTCTTTTCAAATAAGCAACATTAATTAAGGTCTTTAGAGTGCAAACTAACCAGGGTATTTTAGATTTATTTTGTAATTTGATATATGAAACACTTCTTTGACTAAATAAAAGCATACGTAGATGATAACACTACAGTGATGGTCAAAGAAAGATGACTAAGCCTACTTCCAAAACACAGAAAAACAAGATGCACATTCTCTGTTGTTTTGTATATAATTTTATCATCAGACTTCCCCAAAACTGTACACAGAAAAAACAATCATTAAGGTTCAGGTAACCCATCTGAACTTTTCCTTCCTCTCATAGATACACATGCAAGATTGCCACTGAGGAAAATAATGTTTTGCATAGTTAGACATAGAAGAACAGAAAGAAGGACTTAAAGTAATGTTACTTTCATCTTCATACACATTTAAATTTCATAATAAATGTCTTTGCTTTTATATTTCAATTGTGTCAAATTTATGCTGCAAAACATTTATACAAATCTTAAAAATTAAAGAACTATATGCTTTTCATATCCTTCAGAAATTATCCTTCAGAGATATGAAAGTAACAAATTTTCTTCAAAAAACCTTAACAAAATAGCTTTTCAAATTTACATCAAGGTTAAACTCCTATACCATTGCCAGGTCTACAATATGCTAAACCCACCTAGGAAAGTAAGAGTTCATTTTATAGAAGGGAGAAAATGATAAGAATGTGGCAAATGATAAGAATGTTGCAAGACACAGAGTTCCAGCTATGGAGACAAAGAAGCAAATTTTTGGGAGTGTGCCTCTAAACAGCTATTCAGTAGCAGCTGTTAAAACGCTCCTCTTCCTGTGCATTGTGATGTATCTCCTTCTGAAAGGCTGCTCTCCCTTCCGGCAGGAACTGTTCCAATGCTCTTAATTCTTGAGTGCCTGCAATGCAGTCCTCATTATTAGTTCCACAACACTGAAAATTAATTCGTGTTTGCTGTTATGGTTATTGGGGTTCTTTCCCTAGTTCTTGAACGGCTGCATGGAGCCTGTACATCATGCCAGTGGGCACACATGACTCTCAAGACCAAGTGCTGCATCTGAGTGTGGGCAACCCCCCTTTCAACACAGGCTGGGCAATGAACAAATCAAGACCAGCCCTGCTGAGAAGGAGTTGAGAGTATTGGTGGGTGAGAGGCTGAACATTAGTCAGAAACATGCATGGCCAGCAGGTTAAGGGAGGTGATTTTCCCCCTCTACTCCTCTCTCGTGAGACCTCAACACTCTCAGTACTATGTCCAGCTCTAGGGTCCTTTGTACAAGGAAGACACTGGCATATTGGAGCAGGCCCTGAGTAGGGCTTTCCTTCTATGAGGAACAGCTGGAGAGCTGGGGTTGTTCAGCCTGGAGAAGAGAAGGCTTCAAGGAGACCTCACTGTGGCCTTTCAGTACTTAAAGGGAAGATAGACACACTTTTTAATGGGCCTTGTAGCAATGAGAAAAGCAGTAACTCTTTTAAACTGAAAAATCATATATTCAGACAAGATAAGGAAGAATTATTCTATTATGAGGGTGGTGAAACACTGGAAGAGAGAAGAGGTAGACCACATCCCCAGTAAGGTTGGGCTAGGCTCTGCACAACCTGATCTAGCTGAAGATGTCCCTACCCAAAGCCGAGGGGTTGGACTACTTGATATTTAAAGGTCCCTGACAACACAAACTATTCTATGATCCTATCACACAAGATTCTGGGGAAAAGAAAGGGAAAAACCCCAGCCACTTGGCTCTATCACTAGGTCTAGTAGGCCCTCACATCTTCCATCAACTATCATGAAATGAGAGAAAACGGTTCTTTAATTTTATTAATCTAGATCTCTGATCCCCATGGACATGAGCAGGAAGTTTTTATACAAACCTTAGAAAAAGAATTAACAGGTGACTGTTACAATGTAAAGGAGGCTATCAGTGGGGACTAAATAATTACTCCAGAAAGACAATACCTTAGAAAATATGAGTTACAGTTCCCGATTACATACGTGACTAGTGAGGATTTGTTAGCTGCTAGGGATAGGATGCAAAAACATATTTCATGAAAAATACTTTTGATATGAAGGTCAGTGAACTGGACAAATACTCAATTGTCAGAGACAGTAGGTGAAAACCAGGATAAAAATATAATGGGGAATCCAGCATCCCATGAAACCTGATGAGGAAAAAAAAGAAGTAAAAAACAAAACAAAGCAAACTAATTCCACCACAAAGACAAAAAAAAATCTAAATGACCTTTTCCTTCTCAACACTAAGGGATAATGAAAGATTTGCTCTTTGCACAGTGATTATATATATAGCTTGTTTTTTATTAATGATGCAGTTATGTAATAAACCTTTTAAGCACTCTTTTGTAATAATACCTGAAATTGTCATTAGTGGTTCTTAGCAGATAAAACACTGTGTGACTGGTTACCTTAAGCATAAACACAAACAGTAACACCCAATTTCTAACTTATCCAAGCAAAGCTCTCCTCAGTCACTGCTGGAGGATAAACTGAGCATAGGTCACAAATCATGACCAACCTGCTTGTTTCTGTCAGTTTTGCCACTCTCTTTCCCTCTACTTATCACTATCATTATTACTAACAATTATTATTATTAGCATATTTAGTACTGTCATATTCATTATTAGTACTATTCTATATTTATGTTATTTCTAGCCTATTATTATAATTATTATTGTTGTGTTATTTTGTTTCAATGATTAAATTTTTCTTATGCAAATCTGCTAGGTTTACCTTTTCTTTCCCACTCTTCTTCCCACTGGCAAGTGAATCAGGGGAAAATGAGTGAGCACTTGTGTGATCCTTAATTCCCAGTAAGGGTTAAACCATGACACTACAACTTTAGAATTATTTATCCACTATTTTCCTGTGTTTTTGGAACTGACTATGCAAGCTTACAGCTGGTTGCTATGCAGGGCCAAGAGCAATGCCATGCTACTACAGAAGAAACAAATCAGAGAGGCAAGACAGGGAGAAAGTGGCTGTGAAAGGAGATAAGAAAGGAACCAGCCTCACTGGGTTGGATGCAGAGAGCACACTGGCAGAGAAGAATAAGGTGGGTTGGATACTTTAGTCTTTGTACATTAATCCCGTATTACCTACAAGATCTGCAAGAATCTCACTAAAACAACATTTACTCAGCTTCAATGTCTGGAGGAAACTAGAATATCAATTTTTTTCACAACAGGGAGATAATTAAGTGATAACACACAGTAGTTCTTCCTCAGATGTAAAATTCTTGTATTGAGACAGGCCTTTCAAATCAGAAATAGATTCCCATTCTAAAAGCATCTTTTCCTTTTGGATAACCTTAAGGTTCCTTTGCCCATTTTTCTCCTCACAAATGGAGGACTACTGATGCTCTCTTCTGCCTGCACAGTCATGGCATAAGCTGTTTCTTCATGCTTTCCAAGACAACAAAGACTGCATGAAACAAACAATGGGGAAATAGATTTTCTAATAAGTAGCAGCTTTATTCCAAGATTTGAATTTGTGAATGTTTCCACTGATTTTTAGGTTGTCAGGCTTTCATTACTACTATTTCAAAAGTTACTTTGCAATCCAGCTGTAATGTTAGCTACTTAATTAGCTCAACAATGAAATGACAAGGTTTCTAAATTACTGGTCAGGGAGGGGATTCTTCTGGGGAAGGACTTGAATCTTAATTTTTTATTAATTTGCCTCTTATTTTATGTATATTGTGTTTAACCCCAAATATCTGAATAGGTCAAAGCCATGAAATATCTCGATCAAAATATTTTATTCAAAGTGACACTTTTTTCAGATATTAAATATTTCCTTTGCAGAAACACAGTGCAGAAAGCAGAAGACACACCTTGACTAAAGCTTACTTAATAAATTACTTCAGAGATGAGAGAGCCACGACAGCACAAACCAGTTATTACTGCACTGTTTTGGCATTGCTACTAAATTGCTGCTAACTAATGTGTTCAAGTATGACAAGTTATTAAGATATGACCAAGTCTCAAGTTTGAATGCATTTAGGTTTAACCATTTCAGAAATATTAACGAGATGACAAGCTAACCTAACAATTCCTGTTGTGAAAATGAATGTATTCCTATTTTCAGTTGAAAGCCAGATGAGCCAACTGAAGAAAAAGAATTCTAAACAGTATTTGTAAAGAAGATAAAATTAAGATATACAATACTTAATAGGAAGACCTAACACAGCACCATAAACCAACAGTTCTTTCCAAGCTTTCATCTATCTCATCATGTCTTATTTAAAAATAGTATGTATCAGTCAATGCTTTCTCTTCAAAATACAAGATACTAATAAAGTGCAAAACTGCCAAACATTAAATCAATGCACCCACATTTACAGGACACCTACATTCACACTGCACCAGGCACTAGTGAATTTTAGAAAGCTTCAGAAGTGCCTTTTAAGACTAGAAGTATCTTTTCATGGAAAAAAAAACCCAATTCAAAACACAAATGGTAGGATTTCCAGAAACCAGTAGCTTCCTCCGCTAATCAGATAGCAAAAAATTTCCATCTCTACTGCCCAGAAGAAACAAAATAACACACTTATAATGATGTCATACTAAACACAGAAGCAGGATATCTTCTACCTTCAGCACTCTGACTCACCTAGGAGCCTAGACAGTAATCCAGCCCATAGAACTGGGACACACGAAGTTTCACCAAAGAAGGATAATGAAACTTCTCTGTAAAAGTAGGAGTTCAATGCAAATAGCAGAAGAGTGCTCAATGAATAAAAGAGTGAAATTACTTTTATTCTGAATAAAGATGGCTAGGCTACTAGAAACCTGAACAATATCAGGCAAATGTGCCCAAACTGATCCATACTAAAATAAAGAACAGGCAGCAAGACATAGCATTTATGTGAGGGCACAGGGCCAAGTAAAGTCAATTAACTTCCTGACTACTGGCTAGCTAGAGAAACTTTCAAATTTATACACATTTCTAATATTACTTAAACAAAACACAAACAAAAACCAAACAAAAACCAAAACCCCAAACAAATCAACCAAACAAAAAGCAAACAGACCAAAAATAAAAAAACAAAACAATAAATAGTAAACAATAGATTATAGCTTTCCCCTTGCAAAATACAGAAGAATAACAATTATTTAAAGCCTGTACTTCCAACTCTTACAGCTATAATTCAGATGAGAAACAGACTCCATTGACAGGTAAAAAATAGAGCTCTCTTCCCCAAAAGCACAGAAGATGAATACAAGAACACTAAGCTCTTCTGAAATATTATCTGCAAACTTTCTGATCAGTGTGGAAACACAGGTTTTCACAGGATCACATGAGTAAGAAAGATTTCGCAGCTACAACATAGGATTAAGAGAAAGCTGGCTCTAAGTTTTCATCAGGTTAAGAAATTCCAGACTTAACAGATATATAGCACACCACTAAAATTAGCATAACTTGCAGTTCAAGTCTTTCCTTTTCCTTATTTATATTTCAACAATTGCCTGAATTTCGCTTGAATTCTGTCCAGAATAAGATTTTTCAGAGGCTGACCAAGCTCCATGATTCCTTAAATAAAGGCAGTAGCCACCATGCAACAGGCAGCCATCTTTTACAATAAAATAAAAAATAAAAATAAAATCAATAAAATAAAAAAATAAAATCATTAACCCTGCCAGAGTGATCAAGTCATGCTGGGCTTTTCTTCCTAGCCACAAAAGGGACAGTAGAATTAATAAAACCAAAAACAAACACACACACAAAAACTATACAAAAATAAATCGAGAAACAAAAAAACCCACACAAATTCTGTTGCAGTTAATCACACACTTATTTCTACTTATTCCTGCACTGAAGTGAAACTATGGATACCTTGCTGCCATGGCAAACAAGTTCTCCCAAAGATTCACCTTACGTAATCGTGAAATGCAGAAAAGCTGTAATTCGTTTAATACTTTGCAACACTGCAGTGAATAAATTACAGATGCTCATTTCCCTGATCTGTTGTCCCCAAAACATAAATCATGCGGGGGTTAAGTATCCTAACTTAGCTACCTTGAGAGACTTAGCTTAAAATGGGAGGTCCACAAAGGATACAAAGCACTACACTTCCAGCATGACACACTTTTGCAAAGAAGCTTGCAGCTAAATGGCATGAAAGAGCCCTAGGAATTCCAGAGCTAAAGCACATTATCATCAGATTTACAATGCATCTTCTTGTGCAATACTTGCTCCACTATCTGCACCACTTCAAAAACATTTCCTGTGTGACTCCTTTGCAATGCTCCCATCCCTTTGCGGCCCCAGCTAGTCCACTGAAACAACTCCAGCTTTGTATCCATGCAGAAGCTTCTGCCTTCCACAGGCAGGAGCAGAGTGCTGGCTGGACTCTCCGACCCTTAACCTTAGAGAGCTTTTCCCTTCACCAAAACCCTTCTCCTTTCGATGCTGCCTCTTTGTTCTCTGCCCTGAATGAGCAGTACTAAGGAACTTACAGGAGGGATTGATTTAAGTCACGTATGGCAAAGGCACACAGAAGAACAATACCAAGCATACTCTGCAGGGCAGGAAACCACTACTAGTGGTTAAGGGAAAGAGTCAATCCCCCTCCCTTTCCTCTATGGCAGGACCTGCCAGGCTGCTGTCGACAAAAGCCACAAGGACACTGCTACTCTCTTTCCCTCACTTCCAACCACGCATTCCTGCTGCAACCTTGTGCTAGTTTTAGTTGCCATACGGCAAATAACCTCGCTGCTGTTTGGGGCTTTTTAAAATTAACCACTAGGACTTGCAAATTAAATTGATTAAACAACCCCAGACTTAAGTTCTGAAGCTGGGCATTTAACAAACCGAATTTAGGCATAGACCACACTAAAGAGTCAGCAAAGAAAGGAGAGAGCAGCAAGTGCAATTGTGTAGTAGGAGAGAGAGAGGAGAGGCCCAAGCCTCAACTTCAATGTCTGCAATTGCTGTAAAGAAGTCAAACACACTGCAGCAAAGACTTCTAATGGTTCAGGAAGAACAGAATGACAAGATATTATGTCAAAGTTTACAAGCCCCAAAATGTCACAATTAAGACAGTTGTGCAAAATTCAGTTGGACTTCATCTCTTTGAAACATCTGTGTTTAAGTATTTCAGAGAATACAGAAACATGTTTCTCTCCACACCTCCCACTTTGAGATTAACAAGCTAACAGAAAAGTTGTTTCCTTTACACTCTCTAAGGTTCACAGTTCCTGGCAGCAAAGTCTGTTTCTTCTCCAAGCAACATCTCTCAATCCATCAAAAAATGAGGGGGCAGAATTGGGAGCTGAAATTGAGCACATACTAAATTATACTGAAAGGGTTTTTTTCTTCAGAGAACTACTGTAAATGTCCACTGTACAGAATAGCTCTTCAGGAAGGAGAAAATAGGAAAAAAAAGCAGAATTTGAGACAAGACCCCTAAGAATGAAAATCTAACAGTGTCAAAATGCACGCTTGATGAATAATGCCTGCATCTCCAAATTCTGCGTTCAGTCTGTCTTTCTCAGATTGACTTAAAAGATGGGTAGGATGGCAAGGAACATATATAAACCATACCCTATTACCGTTAATTATTGTACTCCTATGTTATCAGCCTATCACTTGCTCTTCAATATAATCTTGAAGAAAAGCTCCTGTTTTTCCTGCTTGACTTCTCGGCAATATGTTAAAAAAACTCCGTATTATCCAATAATAGTGCTAGACACTCCAGCTCCTTTAAATATGGTGAATGTTACACAGAATATCACAGTCACAGATAACTATCCCTTTAAAAGCTGAAGCAACAAATTCCTTACTATCTTAGTGAGAGGTCATCATATATAAAAAAAGGTTGCTCAGCCTACTGGTCTCTCATATTAGTTACGTGGGCTGTGATCTGCCAGGTTCCTCAGGCCATATTCCATGAATGCTGACAAGCTCAAGGTTTTTTTGCCCTCTGAACAGCAACACATTGTATTCAAACAGAATAGTTTTCTTGATTCACTGTCATCACCAGCACAATCAGCCACTCCTGAACTATGTTTATTTCAAGAGGTAAGACATGCTTATGCAATTATATTATCATGGGAAAATGAAACTCTACAACTTTGTGGTCAGTGGCCAAGGAGTGGAAGAAGTAACATTTAAACAGGCATAGCAAGTTGCCTGCAATCTTGGCATCTACAAAAAACCAGAACAGTACTTAAAAACGCAAATGCACAAGGATCGAGAACAGCATAATCTAAAAAGAATATAACTGGACAGCAGGGAAAAAAAGCCTCCCTAGTAAATTCCTCCAGTAATTTTTATTAACGTGCCTATGAGGCATTTGCAAGCAGCCTTTTTATTTCAGCAGTTGGTCACATGGCCTCTATACTTCTTACTACCACAGAAAAATCCTTACAGTTGGGGATCGGCCATGACACAAAAAACAGAGATACGCTGTACTGAGGAGATTTTTCAGCCAAAAAGGGGGAGAAGTCAAAGGACTCATATCACATAAATGACCAAAGTGCTTATAAAATGGAGGATGTCAAAACAGGAACCTTGCAGTGTTTAGAAAGTTCTCACTTATCATGAAAAGTTTTAACAGAAACTTTGCCTGGCCTTGAGGGTTGGAAAAGAAAGCAAGCAGGCATGATGCAGCTTGGTGGAGGTAGTACATCTTAAAATAAGAGATATTTATCATAATGAAAGAAAGTTCATGACACCTCCACATCAACTTATTACTTATAACCACTTAGCAGCAACCTCTTTGAGGAATCCTCCTGTTTACATACCAATGCTAAGCAATCTTTTCAGTATCATATCTTAGCTGTATGCTAGAAAAGAAAACTTCTCAGGTTACATAGCAAAAGCCTGTGGCCACCACAATGATTTCAGACACATTAAAGTGCAACTGGCACAGGCACATTTGACAGCTCTCCACATTTTATTAAATGCCTCACCTATGTATCTACGTTGAGAGCGCTCCTGACACTACACACACACACACACACAAACAACCCAAACCGAACACCAAAAACACACGTGCTCATATATGAACCAGTCTCAACTTCTCAACAGAAGAAGTTGTCAATCTCTGTTAGATATGCTGAAACAACTTTAGTATTGCAGGTTTACCTCACAGCCACTTTTTTCTAAACTGCCTTGACTGAACTGCATCTTGGATAACAATTCTACAGTGTGTAGGACAGTCTCAGAGGAGGTTTGTGGGAGATTTTTGGTAGAGCAACAGTTCAACAATTACAGTAGGTTGCAAACACTGCTAAAGTGCAAATATCAATTTTGAGGGGCCAGTACTTGGCCTCTAGTCCTTTGTTCAGTTTTGCTCAAGTTGCCACTACTGTGGCTGTTTCAAAATAACATCATGGTCACCTGCTAAAGTGGTAGGAAGAGAAAGCTCACCCAGGTGTTTAAAATCCTGAACAAAAATTATTTAGGAAGACATGTGATGACACTGTCAGAGAGGTGAAAAATGGACAAGAATTACAACCCGAGCTAAAGCCTAACAACAGAAATGGGTATTGGCAAAATATTAAAAAATAAACCAAAACATATTCAGAGGTAACCTTGCTCCAGCTTAAACACAGCAGAAAAGAAATCACAGGCATGAAAGCTAAAAGGCCTAAGCCATATTCTCCTTAATTAAAATCATGAGTTGGCATAGGGAGGAGCACTTTCTTCTCACCCTATATCCCTATGAACAAACATTCAGTTTAGACCAAACAGGTTCTCAGACTTGCAGAAAGTCTTATCTATTCAAAACACAGACAAACCAGTTTAAGTACTTCTGTATGAATGTTAAGCAAGCAATCTGGGAAGCTAAACCAGTTCTAAAGAGCAGCCAGCTTCTCTGCCATAATGGGAAGTGACTGACCTTCTCAGATGTGCATAAACTGTTATTAAGATAGCTCTACCCTCCTATCTAAATGAGCGGTTTCCCAAAAATCATTATGGGACTTGAGAGAAAGCCAAGCAACAAAAGCATCTTCCTTACACACAGTCAGTTTCACTGAGAAATAAAAAACTTTCTGCATGTATCCTGGAATACAGTAAAGTCACCTTTCTCCATTTTTTTAAACTGAGTCTGTTTCAAAGCCACATTCCCACACATATGATGAAACTGTAAAAAAACCCCATAACTTCATACATTCATCTCAGAATCAAGCTGAATCATTCAAGTGTGTTTTAAGATGATTTACTATTTCTGCTAACCAAAAGAGATACTGACCTAATGAGGAGACTAGCTGTATCTGAGAAGTGCAAAGGGCCCATTACTACAGACAGGACCAGGCTCCACTGGCTACGTACAGGTTCAGGAGTGCAGATTATAAAGACCGAGCCTCTCACTCAGCTTTTCTTTGCCAGTATTAACACACATCGACTTCCTCAAGACAGCATGGAAAGCCAAAAGCAAGACAAATGGCCAAAACTTGTCAATAACAAAGACAGAAAAGTTGGCAGGAATGTGAAGGAAAGAGAAACTAGGTGACTTATTCCAAAGCCATATGAAGCACTTCCTCAAGAACTTCTTCCCCAAAATTGTTGCCTTCTATACTTTCCAGACTACTTGCTCACCTCTAACAATAAATTAATTTCTCTTACTCGTCCTTTTTGACTTTCATTAGGAAATCTAACCTGTTATTCCCCAGGAACTTATTCATCATCATCAGAGCTTCAGTCAGCTCTGGCTTCTCATGAAAAAAATGTCTGAAAATTTCTGCTTCTATTCAACAATCAGCTGTATTGCAGAGTTTTATATTCTAGGTAATTACTTGGCAATTTTTAGTATAGAGGGGGAAAAAAAACCTCAAACCAGCCCCAAATCAAAATCCAGTGGTTTCAAACAACTGACCAATAACTCAGTTACTACAGAAATACAATTTCCATGTCTGTGTCCAGTCATTAAACCCAGCTTCAATGGCCCCTACATTTTGGCTGTTCTTTGAGTGATAGTATAACCTAAAGACATTTTCGGAAAAAAGCTGCAAACATGAAGCATGGTATGAAGTAATTTTTATCATAAGATCATAGAATCATACAATGGTTAGGCCTGGAAAACCATCTGGTCCCCTGCCATGGGCAGGGACATCTTCAGCTAGACCAGGTTGCTCAGAGCCCCATCCAACTCGGCCTTGAACATCTCCAGGGATAAACATACCACCTCTTAAGTTGATACTGTAAAATCCTCGACCTCATTAGTGAATTCTGTCTCTTAAGACTCAACCACCGCTTAAAAACAGAGAAAAACAATCAGGCGGAAATGCAAGTTTCTGATCAGAAAGGCGGCCTTGCTGGTCAGAGAGCGACGGGCGGGTGCGAACAGCGGGGTAGTAACATGCCGACAGCATAGCAGGGACAAGGACGAGAGCCACGGCCTGCAGCTCGCCCGCCCAGCCCAGGCGCACCTGGAGGCGCTCCCGCGCCGGCCCCCAGCCCTTTGTTCCCCCGCTGCAGGGGCAGCGTTCAGGCAGAGCACGGCCCTGCCCAGGCACCTCCGGAGCGCCAAGATAAGATATAAACAAAACAAGGCCGGGCCGCCGGGGCTCCGCCGACCCCGGCCCGCTGC
>VXBI01008983.1:63835-110632 GCA_013397375.1 Toxostoma redivivum
AAGGAAGGAAGAAAGAAAGGAAGAAAGGAAGAAAGAAAGAAAGGAAGAAAGACTTTAAAGTAATTTAATGTCTGAAAAGCCTGTGATGTAGAACCCAGATCTGAAAATAATTATAAGAGGAACGGGTTGATTAAATATTATTTTTTCATAACCGTACAAACATAATGGATCAATGGATGGAATTTAGTATGAACTGTAGTAACTGGCTCTTGAATTGCATCAAATTATTAACAGTGATTATTTAGGAATGATTAGATATGTGATAAATTATGGTTCTGGAAAGTTTCTCTGACACACACTTGGTCTTTATCAAAGCTGGCTGTCTCTGCCATGTAATGAGTCTTCATAACATAATTTATGAGTAAATCTCCTACAGCTTGCTTCTTAGTTGCACCAGCTGAAAGAGCAACGCTTGCTTAACACATGCACTGTGAAGTGAGATTTCTTAGAAGCAATTTTTAGTTATCTAGCCCATCATACATTCAAACCACTGGAGATCACTCTTTGGCTGTCGTGGTTGCACTTGAAGAAACATGAACTGCAAGCCTCCAGTTCTGGGTATTTGTTTGAGAACATTCAAGATAGCCTTGAAATCAGAAAATTCCTTCTTCATTCAGTCAGACATTTTTTCTATTAGTGTATTTTAACATTTACATTGTAGACATTACTTTTTTAGCATGCTATCTCAGAGACAGGAGGAGGAGGAGGAGATTGTAACTGAAGCATGACTTCAGGGAAAGTAGGTATTGGTTCTTTTGAAGTGATACCCTTCCGTTTTGTCTACACAAGTCTTGTCGGCTCTTCTGTGCAGTGTTCTGATTCAGAAGAAATGCTGGAAGTGATAAGAAGAATATACATGGTATTTGTTGGCTGTCCAGAAACAAAAAGTAAATTAAAATATGAACAGCATTAAGCATTGATAGTTTGTCTTCTCTAGAATTCAGTGATAGAAGCAGCTGAGAGTGAGACTGAAGCAGAGATTCCTCTGCCTCCCTATATAGTCTTTGCAGAATTGATACGTAAGTGAAGACAAAGTATCTCAGGGTGTTAATGTGGAGAGAAAGACTGTACAAAAATTTCTCTTGGACACTATGCTTATGTCAAAAAGATTATTGGGAAAGTCATATGTGTTTCAAAATGAAGGGCTGAAGTAGATAAAAGTAACTGGCATTATGTGCAAGAGGGAAGAGAAGGTGAAGATCTGTGTATTTAGTTTTGATGTTCTGATGCTAACTTTGGCACCTTAGTTTGGTATTTCAAGAAAGGTAGGTGAGGAAATGAAGGCAAGCAGTTTCAGTAAGTGCTATTAATGGTAGGCAGATAAGAATTTTGAGTGTTGTTGCAAGGAATGTACAGCGACAGAAGAGCTGGAGTTGTCTTGAAGGCTGTTCAGGGAAACTAATTTAAATTGGTGTGATATTAATAATTCATGTGTTATTTTCAAAGTGCATCAAGCAAGCAGTAACAGAGCAAGTTCAGGTGTTAGTGTAAGAAACACTTGCTTTCCAAAGGTGCAGTTAAATCATCTGTATGAATCTGACACAATAGGTGTTTCTGAAAAAAAACAAAACATAACAAAACAAAAAACCCTGTGTAATACTTAATGGGATGTACTTGACATATTGGTATATTCTAACAACTGATGTGGAACAATGGAGGAATTATACCAGTTCCTTGGCATTTACTTCTGGTTTTGTTCTGAGTGGTCAACCCAGAAAAAACAGTGGGACAGAGTAAAAATTAGTTGACTAATAATGATACTTAAGGAGAAAAAATATAGAAATTGAAGATATCAGCATGCAGTTGTGGAAAATGGCTGTCTCAGAATGATGTAGTGTAAGAAAGAAAAGCTTGTTCAAGACTGGATATATATGCAAGGAAATTAAGTATACAGGCAGGTAATGTTGAGCTAGGAGGGCATCACAGCACACCTACCAGTCCGGATCCTCAGCACCAGGAACCACTGCTCAGAAAAAATTTCACATCATAATCTCTGGACTTTAGTTATAGGAATGTGTAACTAGCTACGGAGAGAAATGTTCTAACTCCTTGTGTAGGCCCATGTTTCTGTGCAAGACTTTTCACAAAGATATGGTCTTTTATTCATTAGTATATGTGAAACGTGTCTAAACATTGACCTGCTTTAAACATGCCTGTTTATGAGTCAATGGTGTTCCAGCTTTGAAAGAAGTTACTCTTTTCAAATACCATGACACAGTTGCTTATTAAAAGCTGTAATTAGCAAAAAATTACTATAGTTTCAGAAATAATAGTCTCAGTTCATATTGGCACACTTAGGATAACTTAGTTTGTTGTTTCACTTCGTATATGGTTCATTATCACATTTCAGTTTTCACAGTGAATGCCCAAAAATATGACAATAATTAATGAAATCTCCCCTTGTTCTCCACGAGTTTGCACTGCTCTTATGGTACTTAATGATACCACTTATACTTTTTAACAATACTCTCAGAATGTATCAGCTTCTCTTGTTGCTACAGAAGGCGGCTCCTACAAATGTAAGGAAGCTTGAAAAAAGCTTTGCTGCTTATACTAGAAAAAATGTGGAGGGTGAAAGTAGCTGTCTTAGGGAAAAGATGATCCTTTTTTATCAGCAATAGATTGACATGTTGAAATCTTGCCAGGGTAGTCATTACAGGTATCCACTAAAATCCTGATGACTTGTATTCCATTTCAGTTTTGCAGTTAATTCAGGACCAGAGGGTATTTGGTGATATTTGCTAGACAGCAAGGTTTAAATAAAAAATGACACATGAGCTGTGAGGTGTAGTGAAACACTGATTTAGCTTGCAAGCTGGACCAGGAAACAGAAAAAGACCAGTCTTACCTGCCTTCAGAAACCAATACTGGGATTTTATTGGAGCTTCATGGCAAATACTTCAATTGTGTGTGGACAGAGCTTCAGTATGACTTTTCATGTCGTTTGACAGATTTAGTTGCACCCTTCTGATTTCATAATATTCAAAGCCGTAGTTCATTTCACTTCCTGATTGCAACAGCGGTGATTCAGCAGTGGCTTTGAAACTATTCTATGTTGCATGTCTAGCTGTGGTTAATAAACTTTAGCCTTAATCACTGATGGCTAAAAATGTGAAACAAACATGAAACAAGTGGTCTAACTGGGGAATCTTGATACTATTTTTCTTTCAAGTTTTCTGCATGTTTCCAGCTAAAGGAAAACAGAATGCACAGAAAACACTAAAGAAGTTTAAAATGTATCTGGTGTATCCAAGTGAGCATTTAAAACTCAAATCAATTCTTGTTATTTTGTTCACATAAGTGAGGAAAGTTAAGTTTCTGTGTTGGCTTAACAGACCAGGAATGATGTGGTGTGTGACAGCTAAAATTCTTGATAATGATCTTGATAAGAGTAATTAATTTTTTTTTCAGTAAACTCTCCTTAGAATATGGCCAGTTCAGTAATGACCTATTCCTGTGCAATTTATCTTATAAATCAAGGTAAACTGACTATTTTTTTTTAGACTTTAAATCATAACACAGTCATTTAAGATTTGTTTGCTACTGCTTAAGACCTCTATAGCAAACTCAGTGTTTGGTAAAAATGGATACATTCCTTCCTTTTGTACCACTCTTTTCTCTCAACAATGACTATTCTGTTTACATATTGTTTAATATAAACAATTAACTGTGTTTAAAATGTCTGTGCACATATGTTTTAATATATGTATATATTTCCTTTTGCATTTTAGAGCTGTGATGGCCAGTCACCAAGCAGAAGTTCAGAGTTTGAAGCTAGATAATGATTCAGTTATAGAAGGAGTAAGTGACCAGGTACTGGTGGCAGTTGTGCTCAGTTTCACTTTCATTGCTGCTCTGGTATATACGCTTTTAAGGTGAGAATGTGTTGACAGGAATTATTAATTTTTTATAAAGATCCTAACTTCCTTGACAACTTTGGTACATAAAAACAGTGATTTTGTTACAGTAAGGGAGTGATTGTTTGATTGCTTACTATGTTTAACTAATTGCTTGGCGCAGCTAGAATCAAAAGTGGAGTTTAACTCTTCCTTATCTTCAGATAATCAAACTGCCTAGTGTTCATCATTCCTTAAGACTGAAAATGGTTAAATTCGCAGTCTGTATTGCTGCTGTGTTGTATTTGGTTACAAAGTACAGATTTGTAAACGACTCCAAGATTAAAATTATATATTCCTCCAGTGTATGTTCTCGCTGCAGTCTCCATCCAAGAAAACAAACAAAAAACAACCCAAATCCAAATAAATTGACTGATTTTTCTTTTTTTTTTTTTTTTTCCAAATAAGCATGCTGTAGAACACTAGACTTCAATATACATTTCATACAGGAAAATGTTAAGTTCAAAATTCAATAACTTTAATTATCAAGTCATCAAAGCTTATTTTAATTTCAGAGTTTTTCTTTGCATCCTAAATATCTTAGCCTATGTGTTTTGGGGAAATGAGCTGAGCTTCAGATTGACTTACTGTATTTTATTTTACTTATTTTATTTTATGGATGTGTGCAACAGTTTTCAGAACAGTTTTCAAAACCAAGGGAACTCAGTTTTAGTGACACAATGGCATCATGGAAGTTACTGGAGAGCATATGTCTACGTGAGAAATATTGCTGAGGTAGAGTTACTTGAGAGCAAGCTACAAAATAAACTATAGGTGGAAAAATTTGATTGGACTGCAAGGCAGTGCTGCTGTTCAGGACCAGGAGATCACAAAAGAGTCTTAAGAAGTACATTCACTTTGCCTTGCCTTTTTTTTCCCAAAGGTGTTTCAGTTACTCAGATTGCTTTAAGAATGCCTGTTTTTCATCTGCTCTGTTATGATTTCTCTACCCTCCATATTGACATTTTTGGCAGTTGTGACTTGAATTTTAAGTGTTTAGTTTGAAACATAGCACTTTATTTTTGAACTCTAGAAAGTCAAGTAAGAAATATTAAATAAAAAGTGAGTGGAACAAGGGTCAGCAGTTGGCAAGAGTAGCAGGAGTTCAGTCAGTATTAAGTTCAGGGAGATGATGCATCAATTATGAAGAGTTACTTAGGGAGGAAGATAAGGCTAGTTATTGACTGCCTCTGCAGTAATGAGGTTGGTAAAAAGCTTGACTGTGAATCCTGTTAAATACCTTGATGGTTTATTTTCTGGAGAGGCAAACAAACTGAAAACACAGAACTTCCAGACTTTGGAGGTCTGCACTGGCCAGTGACAGGACTTGAGGGAACGTATGAAGTTGTCAGAGGAGATTTAGGTTAGATATCAGGAAAAAGTTTTTCACCCAGAAGATGGTTGAACATCAGAACAGGCTCCCCCGGGAAGTCTCAGCACCAGCCTGAGTTCAACCAGAGTTGAAGATGTATTTGAGCAATACTCTCAGACATATGTGTCTTGAGGCGACCATGTAGATCCAGGAATTGAACTCAATGATCCTGATGGGTCCCTTCCAACTCAGCATGTTCTGTGACTGTGATTCTGTGACTGATGATTGAAAGAAAGTCTTACCAGTATCCTCTTAGCTCCCTGCTCAGCCTTCTGGTACTTTTTGAAATTGCCTATATTCAGTCCAGCACTCTTCATCTATCTCCTTTGTATTGTTGCCATCAAAATCTGTACAGTATGTGAGAAAACCTGTACAGTACAAAAATTATAGTACTTTTAATTTATTTAGCACTGAGAGGGAAGTGAGGGAAAAAAATAGTATTTTTCTTCTCTAGTTACCTTAGACAGTACAGTGGTCTTTGTGTTCCTTATATGGTATTCATTACCCCACTTTTATTCTCTGCCTTTCTTGCTTCAGTAATAACAGAACTGAAATACTTAAGCTGGTTAGGAAAAGGTCACTGGTAAGCATACAGGAGAGAAAGCCTACGGTAATGAATAGTTGAAGGAGCTGAATAAAAAGGGAAATGAGGAACAAGGAGTATGTGTTGCAGTAGATTTTAAGGGGCAGAAGCAGACTACGGAGAGAGCTGTTAAGGGATATAATAGTTGTGCTTATTTCCAGGTGAAAGAACTCAATAAAGTATTACATCAAGGCTTCAGTCATGCTTTTGGTGGAGAAACAAGTATAATTAACAAGTTGCAGATGTGTAGTTCAGGCACTATATGATACTTTTGTGAAGCCTGTATGCTTTTGAGTTATAAATTTTGATATAACGAAGTCAGATTTTTTCCATCGTCTTTTAAACTGGTGACTAGGTTGTCACATTACAAATTAAATTGTGAAAATTCAGTGTATTCAGCAAATTAAAGGAAGCCTGACCCTTTAATTTCCTACAAGAGGTTTGTCCTAGATGACTTACCTGTTCCATGTATATGGGTCTACAGGTTTAGATCTTTTTAATCTCATTTTACTATTCATCATATGGTTTGATTATAAGATCAAGTCACTATTTTCAGCAGAAGTGAGATCTTAGTCCTTGGAACTTAGGTGTCCCTCACTGCACAGTGATGCACCAGTTCCCTTAAGTAGTGTCCCTCTCTTTCCTTGTGTGAGACTGCACACTGCAGTCTTCTTCCTTCCAATAATAGTAGTTTGGTGGGGCCCTCTGTGGTACATAATACAATTTTTTCACATCGTGGGACCTTTTTCCTCAAGTTTTGGCATGCTAGCCCTCAGAAATGAGGAAACAAAAGGCTTTTGCATCTAACTTTATTTCTTTCTGGCTTGTGTTTGATAATGCCTTTAATTACATGGCACCATACTGGTTTTCATTTATTTCAGTTATCTTCTCACACTAATTGCATGACAGAAGTTATGAATTTGATATGTCTTCAGCTCTCCCTGTCCTTTCCTGAATATTGTATAGTTTTCAGCTACCTCACCATCTTGTGTATAAGTGACAGTACATGCTATCAGCTCTGCAAATGCTCTCATGATTCCATCATAGTATGTGATACCAGGATAAGGTCATATAAATGAATACTTTCAGTAGCAAATTTGCAATTAGTTGTTTATGGACAAATCAGTATCAACTGTCTCACAATTCACACCTTCCACTTGTGTGTGTATCGAATTGAACTTTGATACATATCAAAGTTCATATTCTGGCAAACTGAAGATGTGAAATATATTAATTTTGTAGCTTTTAAACAGAAAAATACTTCTATACATATAACACATATTACAGACAACATCCACGAAATCTGATTAATGGTGCGTAAGAAGGGATTTAATAAAGGGTTTCCTCATCATATAACTTTCATATGTCACCCACATTAGTATTAAATAAATTTTCTTTTTACAGATAGCCATCTAAATATTAACATGGAAAATATGGGACTTCTCTATTTATCTTTGAAGAAAGAATGAAGCAGACAAAAAGTTAGATATAGCAATAATGCGATATTATGATTGCCCACATTAACTGAAGGACAATATTGCAGAAGCTTCTAGAGCCATTGAGGAAATTATATAACTGCAACCAAAAAATGTCCTAAATGTTCAGCCAGTCTAGCCTTCATCTCTGACAGAGGATCAGCTTACTTCAATATCCCTGGAAGGATTGCAATATTGCAACCTGGTTTTTGATTTAACTTTTAGTCAGGGTTGGATCAAAATAACCTGAGGTAATATTGTCTCATTTTGTACACTATGCAGTAGAACTGTGTTTCCATAAGCCTTAGATAACCGTGGGAAATAATTGCTCATATTTTAGAATCAAATACTTATCCTGTACCTTTTTCATTCCATGAACAGTCTTCTATATATACTGACATTTCTTAAGTCTTTCTCTAATGTTTAAAAAATGTGGGCAGTAGTTCTTATGATCTTCTGAACTTCCTCCAACTTCTCTATATGTTTCTATACATTTAGCTGAAAATGGAGAACAGAATCCAGCTGAGACCTCAAGAACACTGGGCAGAATGTATCATCTTTGAAGTCCACATGAATTAATGAAGCATAAAAATTCACATTTTTTATATGCTGTTGACTCATATTTATTGTAACTTAACACCTCTGATTGTTGGCAGCACATCTTTAATTTCAATTCTGTCCCATTGTGCTTTTGAATTTCAAATTCGTAATATATCCATCCTTCTTTCTTCAGTGTGTCCCTTACCAGTGATTCCTCTTGGCATATCTAATCTGTAGTTTGCTTGTCTATAGAATCGTTCCTTTTTTTAAAAAGAGTAATTTTAAAAGAGTGGTTTCTTTTTTTTTATCTAGTCTGCTGATAGTTACATAAATTCAATATTCTAAATGTAAGTTTGTCTACTCTTTCTTATGCAAATTTCATGTAGCAGATAAAATTGAAGCAATTAGGAGGTTTCAACTCTATGACTTAGGCAGTGAGTGAAAAATTAGTAATTTATGAGTAGATCAACAAATAAGAAGCTAGCAGTAGAGACAAAAATGAAAAATATTTATGCGCATTTAATAAAAAAGCTTTCAAGCAACTTCATTTTTTGTAGGTTCATGGCTTAATTTTTTCTCAGATTAAAATCTAATTTTAACATGATTTAATGATTGATTGTGGATTCTCTGAAAAATCTTGCTGCTGTACAGCTTTAAGTGTCCAAAGTAACTTTATGATCCAGAGTAAATTCCTGTTTCCTTAATCATTTATCATCCTTTAAAATCATTCATGGCAGGAAATAATTATTTTTTGCTCTCTGTTCAAGTTTCATATTTGTTTCAGTGAGTTATTTTTCAGTTTTGAATCACAGGGCTTTTTATTGCTTGTATTTCCTTTCACAGAAATGAAAATCAGAACATACATCCAGAAAATCAAGAGCTAGTGCGAGCTCTTCGTCAGCAGCTTCAAACTGATCAGGTGCTGTACTAAGTGTTGGCATCATTCAGCTCTCTGATGTGAGGTACTGTAGGCTTCTCTGAGGTTCTGGAAGAAGATAATCTTGAGAGCTTACTTACTGCAGAGAGCTTGTGGGAGCTTACTTACTGGACAGAGGCGTCATTGAAATCCATCAAGTCATGAGATAATGCTGCCTTTTTTTTGGTGGATGTGTTAAGTAATTAAAACTAAATTTTAGCTGGTTCTTTTTTCAAAGAAGTTTTTGCCACAAGGTGGAGTATGTTAGATTATGCTGTGTGCTTCCTGGAATGTCCCTGGGAATTTAAGAGTAAAGGAAAGGAAATCTGGAGTACAGTTTGCTGAGACAGGACAAGGGTTAGATGTTTGGATTGATAAACAGTGTGTAGCAGAACAATGGCACAGCAGCAAGAGCCAGGCAAACAGGGTGGCAGAGCAGAACTTTTTTGCAAAGTCACAGGAGAGAGAGTAGTGCTTTTAAACTGAAAGAAGCTGGACTGAGATGGGATGTAAGGAAGCAATTCTTTACTGTAAGGGTGGTGAGGCACTGGAACAGGCTGCCCAGAATACTTATGGATGCCCCATCCCTGGAAATGTTCAAAGCAGGGTTGGATGGGGCTCTGAGCAGCCTGGTCTAGTGGAAGGTGTCCCTACCTATGGCAGGAGAATTAGAACATAGTGATCTTTAAAGGCCCTTCCAGACCATTCAATGATTCTAGGACTGCATCCAGTTTGGAGAGGTAGAGTCTAGGCCATACTTGTGGAGAATATTGACAACAGTCTTTCATCATCATACTTCTTGAAATAACGACAGTGCATGTTTATATGGAAGGCAAATATGGCGAAATGGGGAGAAAAACTGTTTCATTACAGTGACATACATAAGCTGATATCTATGTTTGGACTTGGAAACACTAAATGCTGAGCTGGTGAGCAACACAGTTCGGTTACCTGGCTCTGGACAGAACTACTCAGAATAATGAAGTAACAATATAGATCTGAGTTTGTCATTGATACTCCAGCACGAGTCTAACCTGACTCAGTGAGAAGGACCAAGGAGGTTATTTCTTTGTGGTCTTTAACTGGTTTGAAGTACACACTTCTTTGATAGATGAAGGGAAATAATGGGCCTATCACAAGAACTTGCTTATTGAATCAATGCATTTAAGTATGCTTGATTTTTACATGTAAGTATATTTCTCATTTCGTATAGTTCAGTGTTTGACCATTTATTATAGTGAATGAATACCAATTTATTATTATTTTTTAGAACTCAGTAGACTTATATAAAATAGTATCTCTAACGTTTTGCATTTTCCTACTGTTCCAGCAGGATGCTTCTGCTGGTGATCGGCATCGCTTCTATACAGATATGTCGTGTCCAGTCTGTTTGCAACAGGCTACATTTCCTATAGAAACAAACTGTGGACATCTCTTCTGTGGTAAGCAAGAAAAGTCAAAGATTAAACTAGAACAGAAATACAAACCTTTGGCACTAGCTCAGGCATCCTAATTCAAGACTTTATTTGCTTTTAACTGTTTATCGTTGCATCTGCAAAAGAAGTAATTTTTTATAAGTAGTTGAGAAAATACATTTGTGAATAAACAGTAACCTTAAGGGTGTGCTGCACTGTTTCTGTGTTATCAGGAATGAAACTGGTTAATTTTGAAATGTCAAAGAGTATAGTTGTTTTCATTTTAGTAAAAAACTGAGGAGGTTGAATGACATTTGCATATGTACCATTTTAAAAAACTAGTTTAGAAAAAATAAAATACTCTTTATCTCACAGAATTTTTTTTTCTTAGAAGTCCTGCAGAATTATGAGTAAGTGCACAGTTGATTAAAGTGTTTTGGTTTAGTGTTTTTGTGAGGCTATGTTTATATACAGAAACCCTATTTCAAATTTTGCTTCCTCTCCTTTAGGTTCCCAGTAGGACTCTCACTTAATTTGTCTAGTTTTATGAAGTATATAGTGTATACCATGCCTAGATGTTTAAATTAAAAAAGAAGCAAGTTTGGAAAACAGATAAAGTACTCACATTTTTATATTTGTCTTCATCTGTTGAAGCTGATGATGATAAAGCCAAGGTTTTAGGATAAATTTTACATCTCTTGATATTTTTGTGACTTCTAAATTTTAAACTGGTAAAAATTTTAATTATTTGCTTCTTCACTTAATTATTAAAAATTTGTTGTGTTTTCAGGAAATAATGCCTTAAAATTACTGAATCAGTTGAACCTATTCAGGATTTTTCTCATTAATAGCATTGAATTTAAATATGTTAGTTCTTGGTATCTTCAGTGAATGCTGTACACAAAGTTACATCAGAAGATGTAGATTTAACCTGACTGCTTGTACTTTCTGTCATTTCCCTTGGTGTGTAACATATTATATCAGGTGATGCGTCTTTAATCTCAGGAGTTTAAATGTGCGTACTTTGCCTTCACCAGGTTCCTGCATTATTGCCTACTGGAGGTATGGCTCATGGCTGGGTGCCATCCGCTGTCCAATCTGCAGACAGACGGTAAATTTTAAGTGATCATGGACCTGTCAGTTTGGCTGTCTAGGATAGCTTGCCACAAGGCATTTACATGTGAGCTGTGATAGTAAGGCTGGTAGATAAAGAAGTCTGAGAAACTGACAAAATATAGAGGGATATGTGATACCAGAATGGTGGTCATTCAGTTTTTCCAAACTTCTTGCTTCGACAAATGGCTCAAAAATTCAAATTTTTCTTGTAACTCAAACATAAATAACTCAGCTTTTTTTCTGTGAAGAAAACAGAAAATTGTGAGATTTTAACTATGATTCTTTCATGCTTTCTGTTCAGGATGTTATTTAACTTCTTTTACCAGAACTTGCATCTGAAAGGTCTGACTGTTGCGGTAGACAGCAGCACATTACTGGTTCCTGAGAAATACCTTCTCCCTTCTCTCTGTCCCTACCAAAAGACCTATCCATGTCAATTTCTTATTTTGACCCTATTTTTAACTTGTACGTATTATTAATTTAATCTTTGTAGAGCAAGCATTAACTTACTTCCTACGCAACTTACTTACATTGTCAGTTTGAAGTACGTTCCTGCAACTCATTAAGGCTTAGGATCTCTGAGTCTGATAGTGTATGTTTTAACAAAAGTACATCTTTATTTTAGGAGTGCACAAACTACTGAGCTAGTAACTTCTAATTAATTATATAACTCATGCCCTTGCCTCCTCCATTATATCCTGCTTTGGTTGTTTGCCTCAGCAGGACAAATGACTGTAAGAAGACAGCTGAAGGAAAGAAAAATAGGTATGACTGGAGGAAGAATGAATAGATTTAGAGTGTAGCTAGTGAGGAAAAAGACACAAATTATAAAGGTGGGGAAGGTGGAAAAGAGGAAAATAAGTGATTTTTTTAGTGTCTTTCCTTATATATATTTTCCTTACTGTGAATAACAGGTATATTAGATGGCACTGTTTGCATGGTTATGTATTCATTCTCACCCTGGTTTATAAATGGGGAAGGGAAAGATATATACATGAACGTGAGTCATACAAGAGGTTTGTGGCAGGACCAGAAGTTGAATGTAGATCTGCTCATGCTCTCCTTCCTAAAAGTGGCTGCCACACAGATTTATATTTAGTCATCAGGTATAGAGGTAACTTCTGAAGACTCTAATATTTCCTTCCCTGTTTCCTATGATAATCTGCATTTTATACCTGTATGTTGGTTCCAAATAGAAGTCTCAAGTTTTCAGCAACTCCTATGCAGAAAGATAACATGCATAAGGTCATATTCACATATATGTTATTTCTCTATGTTGCATGAAAATTAACCCAAGAACAGAGCAAAATTCTCTGTCCTTATGAAAGAGCTGAAGGTTAATAACTTTTTCTATTAATTCATCTCAGTATGAAGATCCATATGCAAAACTGTAACTTTTGCTGAATGCTTGTTGTCACACAAAGCAATTCTAAATATAGAAAAATAATTGATTGCTTTATTTGATTTTCAATTTAGGAAACAAAATTAGATTAATTTAGTAAATTAACTTTGTTTTCCAAACCATCTGTCCCACTTATGAAACATAAAACATTTAGATGTTCAGAAAAAACCATATAGGCCTCTCTTAAAAGGAAGATTATTTTGTGCTTTTTTTAACAATCTCTTTAAAAAATCAATATTCTGTAAGGAGCTGTAAGCAATTAATTAGTTAAAATTTAATAGCAGTATCCATGTTAGTATTTTTCAGTTTATTTTCCTATTAACTATTCAACTAAACAAAAGGTGGTTTTTTTGTGTAGTTAACTGAAGATGACTGTTTTACAGTTGCACATGTACAATAATCTCCCTGCTATGCCTAGGTAACTCTATTCTTACCACTCTTTGGTGAAGATCAGCAGGGTGCAGCCCAAGTGTTTCAAGATGTTAATGATTACAATAGAAGATTCTCAGGACAGCCCAGATCGGTAAGTTATGGGTAAATTTGGGTAGAAGTCACTGATGTCAGGAGAGTTTGAGAGCAATTTTTTGGTAGTTTTGTTTTATCCCCTTCTTTTTTTTTTCATTCCCTGGGATACGGATTTTCTCTTCTTGATGCTTAGGGCCTAGGCAACTTTTCTTTAGGAAATTCATGTTGAAATGAAAACCCAAGATCTCAAAATGATTTATTTGTCATTTATGAAAATGTGTGGAAACTTGCTTTTTTGTTGTTAGAATCTAATAAGTCTTCAGTTTTCTTAAGTGTTCATGTGTTAAGTTGGTTTTGAGATATGAGTCATTATTTGAAAGGATCAATAATTAGTCAGTAAAAATACTTAATGAAATACATGATCTGCATGGAAGAATATTCACTTCATTGATCTCTTTACACTGATTAGAAGAATCTGAAGTTCTACTCTGTGCCTTTCACCTCAGACAGCTATATGCTGTCTTGATTTTTAAATTTTTCCCCTAGATTATATTACAGTCTTTATTCTCCTCTCTGAGTGATGAAAACCAGATTTTTTTCCTGTAAATAGCTAAGAAGGATGGTCAAAGTTCTACAAATCTTAGAAAGTCAGCCTTGTGAGCCCATCTCCTTTGTGCATGTCCTGTTTTGCAAGGTGAAATGCAGACACATGCCTATTAATAACCTTCCTGCTTGTCTTCATTTGTAATAGGATTTCAATACAGCAAGAAGACATTAGCAAGAAAAATGTACAGTACAAAGAGACAGAAGAGGGAGGAGTATTTTTCTAAACTACAAAATGTATGGGTTTTGTCCAGAAAAGATTGAAACTACCTTTCAGACTCCATTAGACCTCTCTGTGAGCTGTGTCTAGTCCCCAGTAATTTGCTGAGGTCATGCCAGAAATCTGCACTAAAGCCCTAGCTGGACCAGATAAATTGTCTTTGATTTATACACAGTGCTGCCACATACAAAATTTGTTTCTCTAAAACTTTTTCAGCTATCACAATAACTCATTTTAATGGAGTTAAACTGCTCTATGTAGAAACAGCATACCATAGAAGGGAACCAGTATAAAAAAAGTTTTAAAGTTTACCCCTCTCCACTAGTTTCTACAAAAAGCCTGAATATTTTCTATTGATCTGACTCTTGCTAAGTTGGCAGAATCATAGTAGCAAAATGGAAAGGAGCCAGGAATGGGTTAATTTAAAGGTTCTTTAGTTTACTTTGAATCTTCATCCATCCTTTGGAAACTTGTATGAATCACTGGTTATACACCAGGAGTGGGGGTATTGTGTTCCTGAAAAAACTGTAATCCCTGCACTTACTCTACTTTACCTATTAGGTCTTCTCTTGTAATCCTTGTTTTCTTGCATTCTGATCAATATTTCACTCCAGTTAACCTGTTTGCTGTTTCTCACTTTCCCGGTCATTTGTTTTCCTCTACTATTCATTACTTTTCATTCATAATAGATGCATATATATTTTCTAGTGATGTATGTTAAGTGTATGCTTTTCATTGTAGAGTAACACAGTTTGACTGTTTCTCGAAAACATATATATTCTAAATCTGACTTTCTACCCAGTAAAACTAAACTCATTCGCTATTCCAGGATTTTGTTTTAATATCTATAAACTAACAGATTCTAAGATGTAGTAGTAGAAATTCCAGTTTAGCATGGATGAGTTGCTAAAGCAAAATACTAACTTTTGGGTTCTTTCTTTATAGATTATGGAAAGAATTATGGATCTTCCCACTTTATTGCGACATGCTTTCAGGGAGATGTTTTCTGTAGGGGGCCTCTTCTGGATGTTTCGCATCAGAATATTCCTCTGCTTGATTGGAGCCTTGCTGTACCTGGCTTCACCTCTGGATTTTCTTCCCGAAGCTCTGTTTGGAATTCTGGGGTTCTTGGATGATTTCTTTGTAATTTTTCTTCTGTTGATATATATCTCTATCATGTACAGAGAAGTAGTAACACAACGTCTAAATAGGTGAAATGGACAAAAGTGACCTAAAAGTAAAGTCAGTTGTGGAATGTTTTAAGAAGAAAACTATAATGTAAGTATGATATAGCAAAGGTGCCTGCTTTATCATCTGTATGATGTCAGTAGTAACAATTTCTTAGTTGGTTATGTTATACAAACATAAAGGGTTAGTATATGGTGATGCTTAACTGGAATCTTTAATTTGTGCATTACATATGCTTCATAAGGATGAGGTTAATTTTATAATGTTGTAATAAACCTCCTTCATCTACTTCCACCTGATGAACAGATGTGTGTAATGATAGCAGGAAACACTTTTTTTGGTGTGTTGTGAAAAAGGAGTTCTAGCAAAATACTTCAAACAATAAGCCTGTTTGCATAATCTAGATGTGTAAGAAAATTCAGAAATTCTTCACAGTATAGTTATCATGGCTAAATTGTTTGATGTCTTGTTGTGGGCTAGAGTTTTTTGAAATAAAAGTAGCTTTGTTTGTCTCTGTGGAAGAAGAAACCCAAGGATCGCATTACAGTTATCACCCTGCAGTTTGCTGTTGTCCACATGCTTCAGAAGAATAAGGATAATACCTTGGTATTGCTTGAACTGCACTATGTACAGTTGCATGGAATTTGTACCATTTTGTTTTTATATTTGGGAATATACACACAGTATCTGCTCTACATTGAGAAATCAGTATTATGCACGTCACACTCATTAGTGCTCTATTTTTTTAAGGGAGAGCATGGTTTTTCTCTTCAGACTTTTTTATTTGGTAAGTATGTATCTCAGAAGCAGAGGTTGTGTGCTGCTTTGGGTCAATGCAGTATGTCTGAAATGCAGCTTTGCATTTCTGTAGATGCATTTGGCCAATTGGAGAGGGCACTCAAATTCCAAATAGTGGTTGAAAAAAAGAAGACAGAACTGGATGTTTACACTACATGTACATATACTTGTATGTGTACAGTGTAGATCATTACCCAAATATACATTCTGCAATATATGTGTACTAAACAACATAGATACTGGGATGATTTTCAGTTGGAGTTTTCTTGGTTGGTTGATTTGGGTGTTGAAAGAAGAGGTTCTGAATTACCTTGAAAAAGTATGTGATAAAGGACCACAAAAAAATCTTGGAAGTGTTTTCAAAAATACCAGGGTATTAATTATCCTTAAAGCTTTTCAATTATCCTTAAAGCTTTTTCATGTTGAATTTGAGCATAGGCTATCATAGCTATACAGGTAATTTGAAAATGCTTTCATTTTGAGCAATGTTTGCCACTATAAAGGTCCAGGATATGACAGATCATTGTACTTTTTAGCTAGAGGAATCATATTTGCAATTTAACTTCCTGAGTACTTGAAAGACAGCGAATTAATAGGTGATTCTTTGTGTGTTTACGTATATGAAACAAAAGGGACATTTTCACTGCTTCTGTGTTTTCCCCTTGCAGGTGTCTTTTCTAGCACTTCAGGCATGTGCAGGAAGATGATAGAACTGAAACGTCAGGTGTCAGTCATTGAGGGTGCAGATTGTCCTTCAGTGTCAGTGTTCTAAATGACATTCATTTAAAACTAAATTCACTGATTCTTCATTTGAAAATTTAGTTATAGAAATCCAAGGACATTTTCCAAATGAACTGGAAAGCTAAATTTTTTTCTTGCTTTTTGTTAGAGATGGGCAAGAAGAGAAAAGGGAAGTGAAGCAAAGTTTGGAGGAAGAGAGCTAGAGAAAAAATGACATTTTTGGAAGCAAATGCTAGCTAACTTTTCTTGAATATCTTGGTTGAGCTTTTCTCATTGTGTTGGCATTGCTAATGTATGATGATGTTTTAGTGGCTACCTCAGTTAAAACTCTTCAAGGTATTATTGAGTAAGGGTGACATATTCATAAGCTGTTAGGTGCATTTACAAAGCAAGGTAGTAGTGTAGGATGTTATGTAAAACAGGATTTCACAGTTTTGGTGTAAGTATTTTTTTGATTTTGGGGTTTTCTTTCCCAAGAAATCTAGCTGAAAACAAACCCCAAAAATTCTTTTTTAATTGAATAAATTTAACACCCTCTTTTCTCCTGGCGTTTAAGTTGTAGGTTGGCTTAGAGAAGAGTGGGAACTACTCTTGTAGTGTAATTGGAGTTTGTTCATGGAATTTGTTGACTTAGTACCTCATCCATACTTTTATTCTATGATTATGATTTTCGCATGACTCTCTAAATCCAGAGTGGATATAGAGGCACTTGAAGCTGCTTACTGACTGGTTTTCTTTGAATTACCCAATTCCATGGGCTACTTTGAAGTTCATGTGGAAATTCCCTATCCCATCTAAGAGGATCCTGTGTATCTGAAATCATACACAAGCCACATCTGAAAGACTATGTGAAGTTTACCCATGTTCTTTTTCTTCAGTACATTTCTGATAGCCAGAAGGGTTTCACTGAGATGCATCTGCTTACTTTTGAGTACTGAGTAACATTGTAATCATAAATTCAACACATTAAGTGCTTGACAGAATTAGGACTGTTCTTTTCAGTGATATGTGTGCTTGCTTGTGGATATTCTTTTTTGGTCCTGCAAGCCAATGATAAACAGTATTATGACTTGTTCAGGCCTTTTTGTGTAATGCAGAGATGCATCTGTCTTGCAACATCTGGCCGCTGCTCCTTTCCACAGATCTGAAATATCTATAAATTAGCTATCTTGGGTACATAGCTTGAGCTTAGCCTAAGCTCTAGAAATCCCAAGAAGCTGGTGAATAAAATATGAACATGTAGTATTCCTGAACTGTGTGCTGCCAAGTTGTTCTGGCAGCAATGTGAAAGGTAAGGGTTTGGCCCGAACACCGGCTTCAGAATGCGGAGGAAATATGTGATGCCGTGTGCGGAGTGACTGAAAGATCGCTGTGGTTTTGTCTCCTGAGATGGGACAGGCGTGTCACTAAGGGGAAAGAATTTTAGAAATGAAAACTGTAGCAAGAAGATGTATGGGGATAAAACACAGTTCTTAAAAGATCACATGGGCACCAAAAGCTGTGTGAAATATTTGATTGTTCTAGCAATATTAACAAAGAAGAAAACAAAAATTATACTTAATAGCTCTTGCAAAATAACTTGTAGCATCTTGAGGCCTAATGATCATCGCTGTATAGAGCGATCCATTTCTGTGCTGTTTGTGTGCCACACCGTTGGTGTCTGTGAGGATCAGGCAGAACGGTGTGGTTTGGGGATACAATTTTGCCGTAAGTTTCCAGAACTGTAGCAGTATGTTACACTAGATTTTTAAGACAAAAGAATTTAAAACTATTTGTTGTTACTTTTAATGATAATAAATTGCTGTTAAAGAGATTCGCTTGAATTATTTTATTTTATTGACAATCTGGATGCAATATTGTTTTATTTCCCCTTTTTCCACTTCCATGCATTAAAGTTGTAAGTGTGGCATCCAACCCTTGAGAGGAAGGGGGTACTCAATATTTGTAAATGCTCATGGTCAAAAGAAATTACAAAAATCAGAGAGTCCACAAAAACTCACGAAGTTCTATTAGTAAATTACATACTTGGCATGGAAATTGATGTAAGGACCTGATCTCCTCTATGAACACATGGCAGTGGGTTTTGAAAGGAGAGGTGGGGTGAAAGGGGAGAGGGAAAGACAGAAATAAATTAAAGTGGAGGAGACAGAAAAGAAAGGAGAGAGGGAAAGAGATCACAAGTCCTAGTTCCAGCATCAATCCATCTAGGGTGTCCTGGGGATGCCCACACACATGGATTTGGCTGGAATACCTTTTGTAAATAAATCTCTTCATCTTGGAGCTAAGTTTCTCACTTTCTATGCAAGTTACCAATCCTGTGCAGTCCATTCCTCTAGACCTTTCTGGAAATTGGTCAGAAGGCTTTGGGGAATCTCTGCTGGTCTTGATCCCCTCTTTACAGTCCATGCCCACTTCTCAGCCTCATACTTGCACTATTGCTGTGTTGTGCTCATCTCCAGGAACCAGAACAAGGAGGTTTGTCCCAGAGATGTGCTGCCCTACTTCCTTATGGCCTCTCCTGCAGCCACATCCTATTCTTTCTCAGTGTATTATTACCAACAATTCTTGGCTGTTATCACCAACAATCCATGCTGGCTCCACAGCTATCTGGCTATTGGTGTTTGAGGCATACACTTGAGCCCTCTTGTCTCCTAGGATTCTACAGGCAGTAACTTTTCTGCAGTTCTGATCTATTTTTGTCTTGGTGTCTGTGACCAGGATGTTTAGAGATAACTCATGGGTTTTTTTGTCTTTATGACTGCCATAATAAAGATCACAAAATTTCTAAGATCTAAGTCCCAAAAGCAAAATTGTACATCAGATGTGCTTCCCTAAGCAGTCCAACCAGTTCCATCAGATCCATGAACACTAAGCTTTCAGGCTGCCAAACCAGTCCAGATGATTAGTTAGCACCTTCACATAACAATCCTTGAGTAAAAAAAAGCATAAAGCCAGGTGTATGAGAATGTAAGCAAACAGAAAATAGTCTCTGTAAGTTTACAGGAAGGATGAAGATTGGGCTTGGAAGAACTGGATGTGACTCTGTGCTGTAGTCCTTAATTTCTTCTATGAAAATTAAATTCTTAATTCATGTCATGAAAGGGCCCTGGGCATCAGGAAGACATCCATTCTGCTAAGAAATGTCAAACATATCATAGCTGGGAAGTCCAGTGCCAAGTTGAGCCAAGTCAACTTTTTTAACTTTGTAGCCTGCTTTGGTACACAGTTCCAGTGTTTATGGAAAAATGTGTAATTGCATAATTGGTAAAATGCTATTAAATCAGGTTGAAAGTTTGATAAGCATATGCTATATTGTCCTTACACCTGATGTCCCTGTGCTTGCCATGGAAAGCTCAGCTAAACCCTTGAAAATTCCTCAGCCATGGCTGCGATAGGATACAGATTTTTTTAGGAGGTCTGTTATTCAATTGCAGTTTTGGGTAGATTTTCTGCTTCCAGCTGTCAGCCAAACAGAAAACTGCCTATTAGTCATCCATACTGAAAGCTACATGGGCATTTGTTCCATGGAGACAGAGCAGTCAGTCTTACTATCCCTGTTTCTTTGAGATGGTATGTCCTAGCAGGTTGCCTTCTTCCCTGTTGTGGGTACTGTGTTTTTACACTGGGGAAGAAGCTGCTGAATTTCATTCAGTCTATGATTCATTCAACTTAGGGACCTATAGAGGTTTATAGCAGAGATAGGTCTCAAGGTCCTGCTCCCATGTGGACAGCACATCATTAGACATTGTGGTAAGTAGAGGTGCTTTCTGTAAGTTGGGGATTTTTTTTCATTTGGGGCATGAGAAGCCTATCCAAATAAAAAATAACTAATATTGCAAAACCAGGAAAAAAGCAGGAGTTTAGTGTTGAATTTTATATTCTACAGCTTAGATTCAGCTTCTTAGTATGTCACTGCTCTATACCATGCTGCCTTATGTGAGATGTTTGTCACCTCAGTATCCAAAGTCTATCATAGGTACATATTTTTTGTGCCTAAGTAATCTCAGACCTTACCATGGGGATTTCTATCACAACCTTCATGTCAAATGATAGGGCTGCTGTATTATACAGGTGAAATCAAAGGGTATGGAAGGTTGGGGGTAACAAAAATGGTCCTCCTAAAGTAAATTTCTAATTGTGTAATGTACTCTCATTGGTACTGTATGGCCTTGTATGAGGATATCCAAATATCATGTGTCTTTGTTTATGCTAATGGTGGAAGGCACAAACATTATGACAAGACTATAAAATAAATCCAGAAATAAAGATTGAAGAAACTGGCATTTTGACTATAGGATAGACTGAGGAAAATATGAGTCTTTATTTATGTTAAAACGGGACTGTATTTCCTGTATTAGATATGACTGGAGAAATGCATATGGCTGGAGTTTGAATGACAGCAAGTGAGACTTAGACTGGAACACATTTGCCAAAGTGAATGGGGACAGGATTTTATGTTGTGGAACCTCTCCTGGCAGACCTTTGAAGGCAGTCCAACACCTGTAGAGACGGTTTTTGCACAGCTAGTCCTGCCCGGGGAAAGGACAGGACAATGAAGAGGTTCCTGCTTTCAAGGCAGCTCGTCTGGGCTTTAATAGATGTGAGACCAAGGAAGCTTGATCTGACCAAGTCTTTATTGCTCATGGTGTTTCTGACACACATTACCTGTATGCATCAGCTGATAGATCAGACCAGCTTACCTTTCCCCAGGAATTTTGCAGTAGCAGTGTTTAAAATCCATGGCATAACAATATGGCTACACCTTATTTCAGAACACCTTAATGATTATTTACTATAATATTCCATTTTATTGGCAAAACTCCTTGTTTGTCCGATATTTTCCAAGCAGTGGACTGTTTCTCATGATTAACAGATGATTAATTGATGGGAGAGAAGGAGAGAGGAAAGGAACATAATTGATAATATTGAGTCTATTGCTCATTGCTGGCAGGTAACTAATGAGGAACCATGGGTGTATCAGGTATTAGTAGTAACTTGGCTAGAATATGTTTCACGGAAAGCTGTTCAGCTTCACACTAGCATGTGCTGTGCTTCACAGTCAAGAATAGTTTTTTACCCCTTCCCCCTTATATCTTCATGCTGGAAACTCATTTCTTCTTTTACCAAGATGAGGATGCAGCAAAACCTGAAAATAATCCACACTTATACAGGGTAGTCAAGTACTACTGAGTAAACCATCTTTTTCAATGATAGGCTCCCCATCATTCCATGGGATGTGTCCTTGCTCTCCAGAGGAGAAGGTCACGTTTTTGTCCTTCCTGCCTTCTTCACCATCTAGTTGCCAGGGCTTGGTGCTGTCTGATGTGGTGTTTCTATTATGTGTGGGCTCTAAGGAGGGTCATTGGAATCAGTTTAATGCAGGTTGACCCATAATATGCCCCATCAGTTTGCTAGTTTATGACAGTTTATATTTTCACTCCATCTATGGTCTTTCATATCCAGCCAATACGACCTGAAGCTGCTCTAGTTTCATTTCTCTTTTCCTTGTAGGATTTGGCTGTTTGTTCATTCCCCTCCTGCTTTCTTAGTCTTCTTTGTAACCACCAAAATGAAGATCACAAAAAAAATTTGATGAATAATTTGCTTATATACTACAACAGTTCACACCTTACCCCTGAATATCACTTCCAGCCAACCCCTTCATGCTCTTGCATCTCACAGACCATGCATCAGGAAGGAAGATAGACATGTCTGTCATTAAAGTACTAAACTCCTCATGCAGCAACCTGAAGAAGACATTTCAGTACAGCTCTGTGGTTCTGCCTTCTGTCCATGCAAGGAGCTAGGCATCCTGGGTCTGCTGCCTTTTCCAAGAAAGGGTGCAGGACCTGAAATCCAGCAGACTTTTCCCTTACACCTATAATTTCCCTTAGTATTGCCTCCTGGTGTGGTAGCTGCAAGTGGAGAGTGAAGCAGCAGAAGAAGCATCACATGGACCTCCTAGTTAGGCAGGCTGTGTTTGCACCTGGAAGGCTGGAGAAGAGCCTAAGGAGCTGTTGCATTCAGTTTCAGTCACATTTGGAGAGACTGGTCTTCTGTGTCACTGAGGTTGCCAGGTACAAGTCTTTTCTTGATGAAAAACAGTATTGCTTTGAAAATAATCTCTGTGGTGCTAACCTTTATTTACATATAGGTATTTTGAGCCCCTGGAGTTCTTGTTCTCATGGTTTCTTTCACAACTCCCACAAGCAAAGATTGCCTCAATATGAAAAGAAGAAGAGAAAACTCAGTAATCATATTGCAACTGCAAGAACCCTAGGAAAGAAACCAACCATGTAAGATACTTGATTAAAACCACAAGGACTGGCAACATGGTGCCAACAAAGCCATTTCTCTGGAAGTCCCATGAATTTTCCATTCTGAGATGCTGGGCAAACCCTTCCGTGGATTCAAATTTACACTTTTGATTCATCTTGCTCTGAAGAAACAGGTTATTGATAATAATTTTTACTGGTCCAGATCAAAAGCAGAATTAGCCACACTGCATCAGCTCTAGCTGAATGAATTTCAGAATTTCTCCTGTCCTACCTCCTGTTCTACTATGGGCTGCTGCCCACAATGACTGCCTCAGTGACTCACAGGGGCACTGTAGATGCTGTGGTAGATCTGGGACGAAGGGTCTAGAGGATAGCTGAAACATCTCGTAATCCATGATTGCTGATATCTCATTGCCAGGAATGGAAGAAGGATGTAGGGAGATCTTTACCCTTTGAAAGAGAGAGGCAGTCAGGGGACCACTAGCTGGGCAGGAAATCCCTAAACAACAACCCCAGTAAGGTATGAGGGGTATTAGATCAGATTCTAACAGAGGCCCATGATGATCTCATGAGGAGTGTGAGGCAGACAAAAAGCAAGGCCAGGATGAAGCTGTAGGCTGGGCATTGGCCATCAGCATCAGTGAGCCAATGGAGGGGAGCTGCAGCAAAGCAAGATGTGCCCCACTGTTCCCTCAGCACTGCAGAGCAGCTCCACTGGACACTGGAGAGGAAAGCAAATGCCTGGGGCCAGGGCTGAGCTAGAGGTGGCAGCTGGCCATCCACCCCCATGAGTTGGTGGGGTTGTCCTCACACTGTGCTCCTTCATGTTGCTGCAGGGCTTTCCAACATTTTTGAGGACCACCAGGCTTCTCAGGGTGTCTGTTGCTTCTTTGAGCTGCTGCAGATGGAGTGACCAAAGCCCAGTGGGAATGAACTGGTTACACAACCTTTTCCAGAGAAGCTTAACATGAGCTTGCTTCTGTTCTTCTGTTCTGTTTGCTTCAGCCAGTCACTACCCAGTGACTCCTGGGTAGTGTTGATCTTGATAAAGATGATGGCAAGTAAGTAGAGACTGCATCACCCAAGCTGCCCCTGACATTATGAGAAAATGCAGGAATAGACACAGGACAGGTGGGCTCCTCTGGATAGTACACCTATACACAGATGTCTCACCTGACTCCTTGTAGGTATCTGCCATGGTTTCTTTTTTCAATCTGCACTTTTTGTACATATTCCTTAAGTACTTATGCCTTCTTGGAAGGGATGTGTCCTTTAATCTCCATTGGGGTACTGCCTTAGAGCAAGCCACTTCTCCATACAGCATGTGAAAAATCACAACAGTAAGACCCTAAAGGGTTAAATTTTATCAAGTACCAAAATTTAGCAAAAATAAAATAATCCGAATGGGAAAAGGGAATCAACTTAGGGATTAGTCATTACTGAGTAGGATTTACAGAGGAGTAAAAGTAGCGTAAAAATGTAAACTAGCTTTGCATCCACCCACCATACCATGTTTGCTTGCTGAGAAACACCAAGCAAGAATCAGTAGGCACATCATCTGATATACTGCAGCAAAGGTCCGTGGGTCAAAATAATCTAGCAAAAGAATGCTATCTCACACAGCAAGTGTACATGCCTGAGCTGGAAAAGACCTACTTACAAACATAGAGCACACTGGTAATTGGCCACCAAGTGGTACCACAGCCTTTGCCCAGAGCTCTGTCTGCAGATGTTGGTATTGCCCATGGGCCATTTCCTGATGTTTCACAGGGAGGGTTGCAATCAAAAATATTTTCCATCTAAAGCTGTACTCTAATTCTTTCTGTTGGCACCAGAAAGATCATGGACTTGCCTATGCACAGTACTATGGCAGTGATGAAGCTGTGGACAGATGTGCTCCCATGGATGACTGCTTTCCCTCTGATACAGCCCTTTGCAGTAAGAAATGCAGATTAAACCCCCTCAATTGCATTCTCCTGCCCTGCTCTGAAAGCCCACTCCCACTAAGCCCCAGTCCCTTCCCAACAAAAGGCAGAAGCTTTGCACATTGTCAGTACACAAGGTTTGACACTGTGCACAAGGATGATGATTCATTTGGCAATTTTGAGGATGTATTTCATTCTTCGTTGTTCAAAGACCTTTTACTTTCCAGGCAAACCTAGTCGGATTAAGAGATTTCAGTATCTTGGCTACTTGTGGTCTATCCTTTATCTCTTCCCATAGTTTTAACAAGTGCCTCTTATTCTCTTCCAACAGCATCAGCACTGTTAAATCAAACCAACCTGACACCCTGCTTACAGCCCCAGCTTTGGAGTCACATGAGCATGGAAAAGTCCTGGTTTACATTAACCCTTCTTCACAACAAGTCTCATATTTCCTGAGAAAAATTCAGTATCAGAGACCCCATGCTTACAGTCTTATATATCAAAATAAAAGAACATGAAGAAACTAACTGTTGAACTCATGTTTTGCTAGGTTTTATATTTCTGAAGCAAGGTTATGCTTTTGTAGGACTTGAGTTCAATTAGCTTCTGAAGGTATGGTTTGTCAGCCTTAGCACTTCTCTTTTTCCCCTTCCCTCCTACTACTGCCCATAAGTCTGTTTCTTCTCCCTTTTGTCTTGCTTCCTTCCAAGCTGCCTTTTCCTCTCCCCTTTGTATGACTGGTGGAGTTTCTGCTTGCTTACTGCTATACTTTATCTACCTGCATGTTTAGTGTGACACCTCTTAATAGAAGGTGATGGAACAATAAGGGAGGTCCTTCCACTTGAGACCTCAGCATTGGTGCTGCAAAAGTAAAATCCTTAGGCTCTAGAAAATGTGTGAAGTTTTAGATACATATTCCCCCTAATTTAAAAAATGTAATTATGCCAAGCCATCTGTTGCTGATGTAAAAAAAGGTGTAAATAGATGATACATAGTGTATGGAGTGTCACATGAGTGCTCCATCTGCTATGGGGAAAGTCACCACTCCCCAGCAACAGCACTGGGTGCTGAAGTGTAATCCAGCATTTGGAGCAGCCTTAGGCTTTTCAAAGGCATAACCAGATCCAAAGGCTGACCCAAAAGAAAAACAACTCAAACAAGAGTGGATTGGTAGATCTCTGTATATCAGTCGTTCATCTCTTTTTTCTGACAAGTAGCAATACTGGCTTCATTGAGTACACGGAAAGTTATACCTTTACGCTCTTATTTCAGACTCTTTGCAAGCTCAGGGATCCTGCTCTTCTTACTCATATTTCCAAGGTTTAACTGGCAGACAGGAGTCTAACAAGCTGTGTCTCTCTACTTAGCAACATCAGAATGTGCCCACAATGTCAGGGTAACTGGGCAATGAATTAGCAGAAGAAATGCAGCTTTGATGAGCATGAAGTAGTGGACATAGGGCAACAGCAGTCCTTGGGTGTTGACTGATGAACTCCATGTCAGCTGTTGCCACTCAGGAAGAGACCCAAGAGCTGCTATGAATGTTTTAGTGTGCTCAGCAGTGGTTAGAAAAGTAAATAAAATGTTGAGAATTATGAGAAAGGTAATAAAGATAAATTTATCTTCTGGTACATGTGACTGGAGAATTCTCACTCTTCTTCACTGTGAGCCCTCCACCTTGCTCTGGCCTCACCATCTCAAAATAGGAAGCTAGAAGTAAAGCAAAGTTCTCTGCCTGGACACAGCAAAGGTACTAAGATTCTTAACCTGCTAAACAGAGAAGATATAGGACAGCTCTTAAAAAAACAGGACTCTGATGGGAGATGTGCCGGAAAAACCACTATTCCCCTCTTCTGATACCACCAGGTGTGGGTGACACCACAGGGAGTTAGCAAAGAACAGTTTCTAAATTCAGCAAAAGGATGAGCTGCTTCACAAGTTATTGCACAGTTACCCTCTACTGACAGAACTGGTGATGTTAAGAGTTTGTAGAGCTCCCCAAAGTTTCTAAACAAACCTGTGACACTAGTTCCATAAGGACTGATAAACATGGAAGCCACAGAACAACCTTTCCCTCCAAAAGTCCCCAAATGCTTGTCAGCAGTAGATGGAAGAAGATCTTTTATAGTGCCATACTCTTTTCCGAGGTGTCTGCTGCTGTCAGCCAGGGTGCTGTGTCAAATGGCTCCACAATCTCACCACTCTTGAACAAGCAGTTTTACAGAACTTGGTACTATGTTTCTAGCTTGCAACAGCTCTGGGGCAAAAAGGGAGAGCAAAACAGCCCTGTAGGAAGCACTGATTGGTTGAGAAAACAATCTTCATTCCCACAGTACCATCAGCCCTCCCTTCCCAGGTTTCTCTTGGATGGATGTGAGGTAGATGCCTTTGAAGGGCAGGCTTTTCTCCAGGGGACACAGCCCCTACATAAAGCCCAGAGATGGGGAGAAAGACAACAACACAGAAAGCAGGGCAGGTCATGGTGGCTGGCCCCTTCCTGGGGCTACCTACCTTGTGATCCACCCTGTTACTGAAGGAAGGAAATGTTATCCAGTCCAGGGATTGAAGGTGAACCATTCCTCAGGGATATAATTGAGCATTCCTCTTTCTTTTCAGGTGTTGGAGTGTATCATCCAGCACATCTTCATTTCCAAAGCGGCCAGGAGGCTTCACTTGAAGAGTAGAGCAGTACATGAGCAGTTTTTCACCTCTGACCATGAAGGTGATGTCTGACTCAACAAGGATTTTCACAGCAAGAAGATGAGCAGAAAAAACCTGAAGAGAAACCATCTTCTGGGAGAGGGCAGTGGGGTGAAAGGGGATACTCTTATGATCTTTGCCTTGCCAGGAGCCAGGGCTTCTTGCTCCAGTGAAGCTGGGGGAAGACACAGTTACATCAAAACACCCACTTCTGGGGCCAAAGCAGCCATTACCACTGGGATGAATCCTCCCCTGTGCTACCAAATCTGTTTGAGAAACCAGGATTCACATGGGTTTTGTAAACAGCAAAACAGGTACAAAAAAAATTATCTCACCAACTTGGCACCAACCCAAACTTCTGTCTGGTCCAGACAGAGCCTGAGTCTTGCTATTGCTCAAAATAAAGTACCACAAAAAGTATTTTCTGCCTTTTAAAATCTGATTCCTTGATTGTAAGGGGCTCTAATTCTGCCTTTGGTGGGAAGGGCATGAACTACTCTTTCATCTTGCTCTTGCATTGTTATCAGGTAACAAAGGGTCTGAACTGAATGGATCATGAAAAGCCTAGTGCAGATTCGGTAGGAGGTAAATGCAGTTTGTTTGACCATGCAAACTGTGAGGTTTAGAAGTTCAAGATGGGATCAGGAGCTGGTGCCAGCTGTGTTTGCCACCCGTTCCAATCTCCCCAGCCAAACCTCAGCTTCTTCTGCAGATGCAGAGCAAGAGAGACAGGAGAGGAAAGCCTTTAACCTCCCTGTCCCTGCCTAGAAAGCTGCTTCTCAGAGGTACAAGCCAGCAGATGAGAGGCAGGTGAGCTACCAGTGCTCAGAGGGCATTTAGGCACGTGTGGACTGGCTGTAACAGGCCACCTCTTGTTTTTCACTTTTTACAGCTTCTTGAGAGGCCTGAATGGCCCTGATTTTGCATTTATGTCCTTTGCACTGCTGAGCAAACAAGCAGGGGGTTGTCTCCACCAGACTCCTCCACCCTTTGTTGGCTGCCTTTCAGTTATCTGTGTTAGTGCATTGCAGGCAAATATTTGCTCTGTGGTCTCAGACACTACCTCACTCCTGTTTGCCCAGGTTCTCACTTCAGTGCCTTGAACACTGTGCTTACTACACCCACATCCTGGGGTGACCAAGTCACAAGGACACAGCTTTGTGTGCACTGCTGTCCTTTGTGTCCCTGGCTCTGGCAAACACGCAGGTCAGAGACGTCCATGCTGCCAAACCCACCCGCAGTCTTTACAAAGTGTGTCCTTGCTGGGGGCTGTGCCAGCCATGCCGAGCCCACCAGTAAGCACAGAGAGGTGACGAGAGGGGGCAGATACCATACCTGCTTTTTGTGAACCTCTGTAAATGCTAAGCTCCTGTGTCAAAGTTTGCAGTGACTACAGACTGCTGCAAGCCCAGAGACTTGAAGTTTCATCTGTTTCACCCGCCTTGCAAGCAGAGCAGTCACTCAGGAAGGCTACATTTAATTTGTGTGTCATCTTTTCCCATTGAGCTGTGTTCCCATAAGGACATGCAAGACACATAAAATTATTAGTTGTGACCATGGGGAGTGTTGTGTGTGAAACAGTCTGGAAGGCCACCTAAGTCTCCTTATCTAGGCAAAATTGTCCAGTTAGGGCAGATGCAGGTTCAATGATTTTCCTTCCAGTAATTTTCTCAGTGGTCTGCCAGTTTGTGACTGGGTACCATATACTCCCCCTAGGAAAGCCCTGACTTAGACCTTAAGGAGCAAGAAGAAAATGAAGTTCACTGCTGTGTTCTGCTCTGTTTACCTTTTTTTTTCATGTCTCCTAAGCTCACAACCCAAAAAGCTCAAAAGTGCTTCCAGACCCTTTGTGTTACAGAGCAACGGGGCTCTCTATGTGTTCTGATAGCAAAGATGGCCCGTTCTGCATCTGGAGAAGTTTAGGCAGGACTAACACCAGTGCTAATGTAGATCATGAACGCTGTTAGAGTAAAGCAGCAGCTTTGCAGAAGGCCCACATGATTTTAATTTGGGAGGTACCAGGGAAGAGCCACACACCAAAAGTTCAGGCTGCAGCTGTTGTACCAGTCATAAGCCAGATGGACACATTCTGCTGTGGGATGCCTGCTCCAGGGAGGCACTGCTGCTGCTGCTGCAGTGGCATGAAGCAGTCAGAAACAGCACAAAATTGTACATATGATGCACTAGTGCAGCTGCCAGCACCTGAGTGACCAATTCTAACAGCCATGGATCTACCCAAGAAGGAAGGATTTGCCTTCCTGGAGCTTCTTGCAAAGCTGATATGTGCAGAGAAGAATCAAAGTATGTGTTTTAATAAAGAAACACCAGCATAAAATTTGACAAGTTTTGCTGTTCAAGCAATTTGTCTTTCTTTCTAGCCAGAACATTCACATGAACTCAACAGAGAAAAACAGAAAGTCTGTCCTGGTATTGGCTGTCAAAACTCAACTAGCAATGCTAATTTTGAAAGTAGAAGGGAAAGGGAGTGAGGTCAGGAGGCAATTGCACATTGAACCCAGCTGCACGGCACAGGGCAGACACTCCCCTGGGCCCCACTTTGCAAGTCTGTCATTTCCAGAAATGACAATGAGTCACATTTGCCCCATGCCTCATTTAAAGAAACTGAAAGAATTAACTGGTAAGGCACTGGGAAAAGCTGGCTGTGAGTCATGCTGTCAGAGTCACAGCTGCGCAGGAAAGCCCGCATGGCTATTCCCAGACTGCAGCCCATGGGCAAAAATGTCCCTTAGAATCTCCAGAATCTGCAATCAGTGAGACTCCAGCACCTTCAGAAAGGCAAGAGGTGATCCAAGGGGGATATTGAGGGCTCAAGATGTTCAGTGGCATAATGAGATGTCCAGTCATTTGTACAGCTGGTTTTGGCTGGGTTTGTCTTTATACACAGTGTGTGCTCTCAGGTACCCTGGAAACAGGCTTCAGAACAGTCATTAAGAAATCATTTTGTCCAACATCCGCAGCCACTCTGTAACAGAGACATTACAGGGGAGAAAGGGAGAGATCAACCAAGCTGGCCAGCACGTGGAGTTAAATCTCCATTTCTCCTCAAAAAGTTACAGAGATGAAAGAAAGATACTGGAATACATTCCTTCTCAGTCAGCTCTTACTTAATCTGAACTGCAAATGCTGGAGAGCTTTGGCCTGTGGCAAAACGACAGAGGTAATCTGGCACCTCTGTTGTGCTTTCTTAATTACCTTCAAGTTTTGGATTTTTTAATGTGTGCTTTGGAGAATAGCGACAAGTCTCCCCATGCTAGTGTTTCACCCCAAAGTATTTACATTAGTCTCAATTTTATGTAATTTTCTGTCTGGGATTTTCCTTCATTTTCTCCCTTGTTTAAGCCTGCTAAACACAGAACCCAAAAAGAAGGGAGATCCAAGACCTCCTTAGAACCAAAGGACGAATCCACAAAGCCCACACAGTTTTTAGGGCCACATTCTTTCTGAGGCCTTACCCTAGCCTTGCCCAGCCCAGTGAAGCAAGACCGTGCTGAACCTTCAGGCTTGTGACACTCACCTTAGGCAAAGGCTCCCTCCCTTCTACAGCTGTGGTTGTCAGTCAGTTTATTAGTTCATCGAGCTGAGATTTTCTGCTTTTGTACATTGACAGGTGAAACTGTGGAGGATAACATGGTATGCACTCCCTCTGTCCTCTCTTCAGGAGGGTGTATTCAGTTTGCTGCACAGCAAAGTGCCTACACACACCTGGGCAGGGAAGGCAAAGAGAGAGGGAGGGGAACTGGGAAGGCTGCCAGGCACAGCCTGAGGGAGCAGATGGAGATGCAGTGTTAGGGTTAGAGAAGTGCAGTGAGTGGGAGGCACCAAAAGAGAGCTCAGACATAGAGAAAGGATGGAAACAGGGTGGAAAGGAAGAAAAGGTTCTCTTTGCAACTGTTTGTAAGCATCAGAAATTCCAGCACATCAGGAGGTTGTATGTGGTTTACATGGCAAGGTTCTGGTAATGGGGGCACTATAGAGATGGCTTCTGTGAAGAGCTACCAGAAGCCTCTCCCATGTCCAACAAAGCCAATTCCAGATGGTTCCAGGATGGAACCTGCCGCTGGCCAGGGGCAAGCCACTCAGAGATGGTAGTAATGACTCTGTGATAACATCTTGAAACAGGAAAAAAGTTATTGTGAAGAATTAACTGAGAAGAGAGTTAACTGAGTTAACTGAGAACTGGCCAGAGAGGAGAGGAGTGAGAATATGTAAGAGGAACAGCTACGCAGACATTGAGAGAAGGTGAGGGAGGAGTTGCTCCAGGTGCCAGGACTGAGATTCTCCATGCTGGAACACGTGGGTACCTGAGAGGAGGCTGGACCAGGGTCCCAGCAGGGACCTGCAGACCCATGGAGAGAAGAGCCCATGCTGGAGCAGGTTTTTAGTAGAATTTGTGACCCTGTGGGGGACCCACACTGGAGCAGGGGAAGGACTCCTCTCCCGGAGGAGAAAGCAGCAGCAGAAATAACGTGATGAACCCTTCATAACCCCCACTCCCTGCACCACTTGTGGGAGGAGGTAGAGAACTGGGAATAAAGTTTAGCCTGGGAAGGTAAGAGGGGTAGGGAGAAGGTGGTTTTAGGAATTGTTTCACATGTTATCTTGCTCTGATTTTGACTGGCAGTAAATTCAACCCAAGTGAAGTCTGTTTTGCCTGTGACGGTAAGAAGTGAGCGATCTCTCTCTGTTGTTAGCTCCTGAGCCTTTCCTTATGTTTTCTCTCCCCTGTCCATTTGTGGGTGGAAGTGATAGAACAGTTTTGGTGGGCACCTGGCATCCAATCAAGGCCAACCCACCACAGAGGTCCAGCTGTTTGATGAGGAGAGTAACACATGGGCATCATAGCTATTCTATTGTAGAGCACAGGCCATGAGTAGCTGGAAACCTTCAGGAGTAAGATCTGCTTAAGGCCTCCCAAGCAGACGTAATATAGCCAAAACCCCAAAAACCCATTTCATATCCATTTCAGTGAGCCCTGTACCACAGGGCCATGGATGACTGAGCTGGCAGACATCCTGCTTCCTATGGAAACTGGACCTCTTCTACCAGATCCAAAGGAAAAAGCTTGTTTGATTAAAGGAAACAAACACATAAAAAATTACCAAGAAAATAAGCAAAGGATGAACATTTGATCCCAGACATATCTACCTCAGGTAGTGTGGTGCTCAGAGCTGCTGTTGTCTTGGAGGTTACGTGATGCTGTGGCTACAGGCGCACAGCTGCTGCCAGGTCAGAGCAGAGCAGGAGACCTTTTAACTCAAAAGTATTGGTCAGAGAATGGCCAACTCCAGGTGCCTCTACAGATTACTACAAGGTGATGGTCAGAAATTATGTGCTCTGGCTGCCTATCTGTCTTCTCCTGCATCTCCTGGTCTGGGTAACTAGATACCTGAAGAATGAGCTTTGAGACACTCTCAGAATTCAACCATTATGATGCATTACACGTGGCAGTCATATCATGGGGCATGACATGTATCCAAGGTATCTCTCACTGGCCTTTGCAACTTAGAATCTCAGGAATCAGGCCTCCAGCCCTGCCCAACTTGATGGCCAGAGGCTGATATCCATTCAACCACTTCCTTGAGCTGATGAATCCATCACTTGCAGTCATTAATTCTCCACCTGCCCTGCAGCTGGGTCTCTCTGGGGCTGACATTTGAGAGTAGTAGCAAGAATGATGACAGCACGAATTTCAGATTTGGCAGAATGATTAAGATGATGAAACATTTGCCCAAATTTTGTAATTTTGACTTCCTGACCTAATTTACAGTTGGTGGGGGGAAACCCAATGCAACTTGCATGTCATATCTTCCACTTAACTATGTCACACCAGAGAAAGGGAAAACTTTGAAATTACATTAATGCAGCCAGCTATAGATGAAACAGAAAGTAACCAGAACCACATCAGGACAAATGAAAGAACTTCACAGCTTTTGTGTGTCATCTGCTATTTGGCTTCTGGCAACTGATGTAGCTGACAGGTCTTCCTAAATGGCCTATGCCAGAACCTCAATCCCCCTGATTGAAGGAAAATAAATAATAGGCTGCGAGAGCATCAATGGGCCTTTGCCTTCCTTAATCTGGAAGATGTGCAAGGCCCAGGAACAAATTTTGAGTTGCTGCTCTGTGTCAGAACTGTGGTTTTAGAATTGTGCAACTGTTTTAACTGTGGTTAGAACTGTGTAAGGGCTGTGTCTGTTTCACTCTTGCAAAGAACCCCAAGACAGAGAGGGAGAAGAAAGGGACATGGTCAGAAGAAAAAAGAAAACCTGAACACAGTCCTGCAGGTTATTCAACCAGTGTAAAGCACCCAGTTTTATTCCACACCCTCTGGATAATAAAGCACAATCAGTCTCAACTATCTCCTTCTTGAGCACTTCCAAAGGCACCATTTTGAGGCACTCAGAGCTAGAGGAACTTGAAGCTTAAAGAGAACGAGTTCAAAACACTTTTCCTATGCTCTTAAGTTCAAATTGACATAGAAAAGTAACAGTACCCTCAAACATCTATCAAATCATTAAAGGCACACTCCATTTTGTTGTTCTACTTCCCCTTTGCAATTAATTTGGAAAGCATGAAGATTATTACAATAGTGCTACAGACTTTCCCATGAAGAAATCTGTCTTTATTGGAAACCTGCAAGGAATGGTCTGACTAGCATGTGTGAAACACAGCCTGAAGCCATGCACAACACGGGGATTAAAAAGCATTAAACAACTCCCAGAGCACTGAAGGAGGCACGGTTCACATTTACAAGTCACAGTAATCCTACACGAAACTGATTATGTGGTCATAAACCTAAGTGCCAACATATAATAGCTCCAACAACAGCGGGCTTTCAGCTTCCTTCCCCTCCCCCAGCTTTGTCATGCCTCTGAAATCCTAGCATTCATTATCTTAAACCAGAAAAAAACCATTCCCTCTGCTGTTTCTTCGGTACCAGACCTGGAGCCCCCGCACTCCAGAGAGAAGACAGAGTCCAGCTGTGTGCCGGCGTGCGAGCTGGCACCGCAGCGCCAGCGGCACCGCAGCGCCAGCGGCACCGCAGCGCCAGCGGCACCGCCAGCTCCGCTCCGCGGCTCTCCCTTCAGCCTGACATCACCGCAGCATTCCTGCTGGGGCTCGGCACCACTCCGCCCAGCGTCACTGCTCCGAAAGGATGTGTCCAGCAAGCAGGGCTGCCTTCCCAGGACACGGGAGCTCTCAGCTGGGGCTTCAGAAGCGTTTTCAGCACGTGCGGATGCTTACCCAGTAGCTCTCCTTCGGGAATATGTCAGGATGTATCAATGTGAGTAAGAACATTGATATAGGAAAGAAAACTAAACGCCTTATTTCAACAGATTTACTCCAGATGTGGTTCAGATCAGTTCCATTTGCAGAAACGTTTTACTGTCACTCGTTTTGTTGAACCACAGAAGTCAAGACGTGGGTAACTGGAGACCCATCCCATCGTGCTGATGACTCCCATCAGCTTTTTTAAGCAAGGGCCTGAAATCTAATATCATCAGAACTGCGCTGTCTCTTCTCCTCCATTGATCCTTATAGAGGTTTAATTTCTGAATTGCAACTTCACTCATATATAGGGAATATATACATATATAGAGAAGTTATCCCAAAGAGCAACATTTTTACAAGAAGAAACTCATCCCTCCTTGCACCTCAGTATGTTGGCACACAGTCAAAGGAAGCAGTGTATCAAGCATGATTTAAAAGTACTTCTCAAAAGCGCAAATCACTATGCCTTAAGCTGACTTTTAAATTTCCTGCTGAAATAATAAAAAACACAGCCAAAAATATGAATATAAAGCAGTTTTAATTTTCCTCTAAGATATTTATATCAAAGAAATAATACTCATGTCCAAGTACTGTACATACAATATCTTCCTTATAAACTCTGTAGTTTAAAACACATGTACAAAATTGCACATTGCAGTTTGCAAAAAATCATAAATACATTTTTGCATGTAAACAATTCCAGCACAAGGATCAATGTTATACATTCCAAAATGTCTAAGTGTCTGCTCACAAACAAAAACAAACAAAAACCCCACTGTGATCTCCATAAAGGTCCTAATGTTACAAATTAATCATTAACAGATTTCTAACTGATGTACTACACACAGGAATACATAAATGAGCACAAGGCAAGTCGCCTTTTAGTCATAAGTACTTAAGACAGAGGCTTGGAATACAATCCTGCTGCCATTTAAACCCACGGTATCCATCCCACAGTATTTAGTGGTAGCAGCATTGAGTTAATTTTTCCAAGATTGCTAATTGCACTATGCCTTACTTTAAATTCTCAAACAAGCTGGCTACCACTGAACAGTAGGAATTTTAAAATTATTGTAAACACAGTTATCACTGTTGTATATTCAGTAAGTTACAGTATTCTCCTAAACACATCACTAAATAAGAAAATGTTTTACATTTAACCAAGTGCAAGATGCCCACTAGTATCGTCCACTTTGTCTCAGAAATAAGTAGTTTGAATATAATACAGTTAGTAAAAGTAATGTAAAAAAATTACAATGGACATAATCCTCAGCTGTATATTTTTAAGCCCTGTAGCTTTTTTACGTTTTAAAAAATCACATCAGAAAAAAGGTCTCAGAAGTGTCCTTTAAAATCTCTCCTGACCAAATCCAGCAAATGAGTAGCTACTAAATTATGTTTCACTGCTATCTCCATCTGTGTGCAATGCCCTTGCCAGCATACCTGTTTGAAGACTTCCCCAAACCAATCCAGTTTAAAAAGGTCCATGATATCCATACAGAGTTATTTGTTTTGTTGCTTTTGTGTGTTTTTTTGTTTAATTGGATTTTTTTGTTTCATTGGGGTTTTTTGATCTATTCCCATGCTGCAATTCTATAAAATTTACCAAAACCAGAGATTTTTAAAGGGTTTCTCAGAGGCTTCCTCTGTGCCAGCTAACTTAGTAAGGCAGAATAAGAAAGTACACATAAACCCAACTTAAAAAAACCCAAGAAAGGATATAGGCAGACACCCACTCACTACCTAGTTGCATGTAAGCTGCTGGAAGAGTAAAGCCCAGTTTGAACTGCTCTGCTTCCACCTTTCACTTTGAAGAGCCACCCTGAAAATTTCAATGCCATGCCTGAAGCCTTATGAAGAACCAGCTTGGATTGAACAACAATTGTAGGAAGCAGCAGTTTGCTCACACTTCTTTTGGACAGAAGAAGAGCTTGGAGATGCTGGTGGTGACACAGCAAGGAGGGGATTCTTGCCCTTTACGGGAAATCCCTTATTCTGTTAATCAGCATGTGGCACAAATCCCAGTAAGGACCACAGAACTTGTGTGATACTACCAGCAGCCCCAGCCCATGACATTGCAAAGTATTGTGATTATAGTAATGCAGATCATTAAGTGTTTTCTGCATCACAGAAGCTTAGCAAGAACCAGAAACCACCAAGGGTTTTCAAAGCTGGATCCTATTGCCTAAGAGCTCTCCTTTATCTGACGGGAGTTAGTTCCTCTGTTGAACTGATAGAAATACATACTGCACAAAGAATGATAAATTTCATCTTTCCCAGTCTCCACTTAACATGACTGGAGCTACTCCTTTCTAAGGGGATCTCTTTTGAGTCATACAAGACTAGCCATCACAGCCACCACACAGTGAGGGCATACATGTGGTCCCCCAAACCTCAGAAATATTCTTCAGCATAGGCAGAAACTGCAGGAACAAGCCAACTTTATATGAGCCACTACAGGAAAGAGAAACTGGAAGAATGTGCTACAACTCCACAGATGCAAAAACACAGGAAGATGAAGAGCTACTTTACCAAGAGACTTATTCAGCAATACAGACCCCGCTGCCCTTCCTGGTAAGATGCTGCATAGGGAGTCTAAGAATTACCTTCCAATATCATAAACTAGAGGCAACCTAACAGATTGATTTTTAAGGCCAAGGAGGCTCAGGACCCTTCACAGCAGAATATCCCATGTACTGCTACCTCTTAATCTCTCTACCCTTCTCACCCTTCTCTCCTTTTGACCTTAAGAAGTCAGTATACCTGTTCCTGATTAGGAAGAGTGGGAGTGGCAAAATTCAGTGGCTAAATTTTGCTTTGCGAGAGGCCTATGCAGACTTGCCTATCATTTTCTATTTAAAAGTCAGGAATTGCACAATACTATATTGCAACACTTACTCCCTTCCCTTTGTCCTGTACAAAGTAGCAAAGCACAACCAAAGCAAAATCACTGTTGGGAGTGTTTAGATTGATGGCTCACATGTCAGAACTGCACTAAGCGTCTCTGTAATTAACAGCACTTCGCAACAACGCAAAACAATTCTCCAATGTATACTTGTGTTGGATCTTTTGTTTCGGGTTTGGGTTTGATTCTGTGGGTTTTGGCTTAGTTTGATTTTGTTTTTTCTTGGGGGCTGGTGGGAGAGTTAACGAAGCCTGAATATTTAATCTGTTTCATGCAGAGGAATGCTCAAGGGGCTCGCAAGAACTTGTTTTGCTGCACATTGAGCAACACCACATGGCAAAGCCTTGAAATTAGAGCAGATGCTTGAAGACAGGGCGTAGCTGCCTTTTGGAGCTCGTCCTTCACGGGCTGCATTTTATTAGAGAGCAGACCTTTGCATCACCAGTCAGCCTGCAGACCTGGGCTTTACTTGGTGACATTTCAGTATGGTGGTTGCCATGGCTTTAAAGAAGTAAATGTAAGTGTTAAATCACTAGTCATCAGGCTAAGCAGGGAGGGGCACAGTTTCTAAAGAAGAGACATTCAGAAGACACTTAAGCAGTAACAACAAAACAAAGTAAGTTAAAAAGCATTCTGAAGAGCAGTCCTAATTATCTTCCACTTAAACATAAAACAAATATTACATTAAATACCGCTTCAGAGATAAATATTACTTTTTCCTTGGATTAGTTTTTTTTTTCTCCTTCCTGGTGCTGGTAACTTTGACTATCATCTCTAACTATTACCAGTGGGGAAAGGAATAAAGATGTAAACTTTATTAGACACTACTGGCCTGCTGGGAAAGTGGTATCATGCCACATGGACATACGGGCTTGTGCAGTGATTTCACTAATAGGGTGCACACAAAGACTGTCAAAAATCATAAGGATTTACAATACCATTCTAGTAACTGGCACAAAATGGTTTGGATTGATAAAAACACTTTGGCAGCATTTTAGGAATCCCTGTTCTGAAGGTGTCATCTTGCAGACCATAAATAGGTGTCTTAGCTACTTACAGCCATAACTGACGTGACATTAGATATAAAAAGAACATTTAACTCCCTAACAATATTTCCTCACTATTTCTGTCACCTTCCCATGAAGGATGCTAAAAGACAGACTGGTAAAAGAATTCAAACCCTGTCTCTACTTGTGAAGAGCAGCAAGTTATACATCAATATCTTCTACTGCTCTCTTTCGATAGCTGTTACTAGGGAAAAAGAAGGAGACTATCCAAAATACACTCTGGAACAGCACAGTAACTTTATTTAACATCACTCTATTGCTTGTGCCCTGCATTACAAGAAAATCTGAAAATTTTTGAAACAGAGGTGTAGGAAAGACTGTCAAGTTCAGTATGTTATCTTTCAAATTACTCAACATGTACCAGAAGACTATCTTTAGCTAGTCAGTTAGTTATTTTAAAACTGTTAGTTCTTAAAGGTCAATTTTCTATATGAGGCAGGAGGGACACATCCCCTGGGGCAGTGGGAAGCTCTCTGAGGAGGACAAGAAGATGGCATCAAATGGCTCCTCAGAGTTCAAGCTACAGGTCATGATTTTTCACCTGTTCAGTCCATTGTTTAAGAAAGGGGATGCAGTGAGAAGCCTGACTCTTAACAGTTTCAGCTCTCTTCATCTATGAGAGAAGTAACAACACAGTTGTAAACCACTGATTGTAATTGAACAGCTGCAAGACATGGTTGAAGGTACTTATCAGAAAGGTTTTCAAATTTATTCAAATAAATTTTGAGGTAAAACAGGACTCAACCTAAAAAAGTAATTGGACTTGCAAAACCAAAACAGAGATTGCAACCAAAGATTTTTTTCCTCCTCCTTGTATGGGTTGGGAGTCTGTTACTGATCTCCACCAAGACACCTCTCCAGACTGCATAGACCCTATTTAGGTGACTTATAATTCCACCCATACTTGGTTCTTAAGCAGTAAGTAATGGTAGTAGTAAATCCTATCAGCAGTGTGCTAAATATCAGAATCTCGCAGTGTATTAGTGCACAGTGAACTGGTCATATCTATTATCTCCATGTCAGCAAGGCTTCAAATCCAATCATCACTTCAAAGCATTCCTAAGAAATCTCATTCTTTAGCCAGAATATTTAGGCAGGACATTTACTCCTTAAACTATTTCAGACCCTGTTTGTTACTAGTGCTAGAAACTCAGAGCAAAGCTCAATTTACAGCTAGCTATACTATGGATAGAGACTTTTTGACAGCAGACAAAAAAGCAAATATTACATAGGTAATTATTTAGGGTGACTCCTTTAAAACTACATTTTACCTTACAGTAAGCTACTACACATGAACTGCAGCACTTCAGATAACATTAAGGCTAAATGTGACTTCAAAATATGTTCTCTTTTTGTGCTAATTTAGCATTGCAAGGCTTGACAGTCCTTCAATTTGACTGGAAATCTAAAAAAATCACCTTGTGATCACACACAGAAATGCAGCTTAGTCTTCTGGAAGAATTTGACCACAACAAAAGCATATGAAAAACCCCATTGTGTACTGTTGCAGCTAAGAAAATCACAGTTCCTTACTTTGGCCATCACCTTCTCTATGCATGCTGGTGTCTATGCACAACACCTCAACATGCGTTTGCAGGTATCTGTGCTTCAGAAGAATTAGTTCATAAAGGCTGGATTTGCTGTTTCTTCAGTTAGTCCTCACTGACTTGAGAGGATACCGCCCAAGCAGGACTCCAGCACAAGAACTCATGTCCCCTGCAGACACAAGATCAAGATTCAGAGTTTTTACAGTAGCACACTTTTGTCAAGACTACTCAACCGAAAGTTGCATTTCAATACACAGCACTGGTGTGAAGATACAAATCCTAGACTGGCTTCCTTCCTCCCCACCACTGTTTCCCCAGTGGGACCCTTCAAAGACAAACAGAGCGAGGCACTCTGATTGACCCGTAGGAAGCCAACTGTTTCAACATCCAAGCAGAGATCTGGTTTGTGACTATGCTGATGCAAAAAGTAAGCCTTCATGTATGCAATAGCTTAGGAAAAAGTGCTCCCAGACTAAAGCAAACAGCAAGGATCAATGCCCACAGCAAGGCAACAAGATGGTGCCTCAGAAAGCTACTCTCATTACGATTTATGTGTATACATTTCTAGATTCTTCTAGCAACACACAAACAACAGCAGGTTCTCCACTGTGCACTCACTGTTGCAGCATTTCTCAGAAACCTACATTTAACTTGTCACACATGACCAGTTCATGGAGAAGTTGCTTCTGTCCCGTCTCCAAGCTGCTGAGTTGTTATGAAGAGAGAAGTTTCACAGCACAAACAGTTGCAAGACCCTTCATAGGATAAAAAGAGACAGATCTCTGAAATAGGATAAAAAGGGACAGATCTCTGAAACACTGGAGAGGAGTAATTATGAATTACTAAAATCGCTTGTCTCCCATAAGGTACCATAAAGGCCTCCATATATTCAGATTTAATTCAACACCTTCATAGTAAAGTTGCACCATGTGCAGCAAGATTAACAAGGCTCTTACAAACTTTAGATATGCACTTTGTCACAGGAACATTCATCATTCTTCATCAGATACACTATACTTTGATGCAACTCCACAACAAGTGACTGTGGTATGAGAAGGATGAGTTAACATTTGCAGGATCATTATGCACTGTGGAAGCTTTCTGTCCAATATTTTTTTCTGCTGATGCAGGCCTTGCCAAATACTGAAAGAGGTGAATCCCTGACAGACTTTATGGTCCACCTTTGCTGGAAGATGAGCAGTCACTAAAGAGAGTAGTGATCAAAAGAAGTGACCAAAACAAGCTAAGAACATTTCAACACTCATTCTTACAGTAAAACTTCAAACAAAAAAACTGGAAAAATGGAAATTATTTTGTACAAGTCAAATGTGTACACAGATATGTCATACTCCAATTTGTCTACTTGCTAAACATAGAAACTTGAAGAATCAAGTAAGGAAGGAGCAAAATTATCCAGCAGCAGTTACAGCTGCACATATGAATAAACGAAAATTTAACTCATCGCTTTTCCTTTTTTAACTTGCATTCCAGAAGCAGAACACATAAAATGCATCAAAGATTTATTTATATTACAAGTAGATGGGTTTTTTCTCTTGCATATTAATCTGAGATATAGAAAAATTTTCACTAAGAAGCTGCTGGATTCAAATAGTTACAACTCCAGTTATGGCAGCCAAGATACTATTTTCAGCAAAACTAGTAATTCAGACCTGGCACACATCTGTACTTCAGACATGAAGTATGAAACAATGAAACAATACTATTCAGTATTTTGGGAACCATCAATGACTTATACAACTGATTAAAAATTAGTTGCCAAATAAATTTCCACTTTAACAGCTGTAAACTGCCTAAGTCTCAGGGCTTAACCTGGGGAGGTCACTTCTTTGCTAAAGGTGAGACAGAGACTCCATCAGATATTTAAAGCAATGAAGGATGCCTCACAACCCTTTCTTTTGTAAAGACATAAATACAAACCAAGATAACAGAGAACTGTTGTAGAGCCACCATTGATCTCAGTGCATGAGAGTCAGTAGTGACTACTGACATGTAGTGAAGAGTTCAGGTATGTTGAGATATTTACCTTTGGAAGACCATCAAAGTCTTAAAATAGAAAACATGACCATCACCACCAGCATCACTCCTCACCATGATCAGGACTTATCATGTCCAAACACCTATGCTTCTCAAAGTATGCAAAGTATTTGCTTTTGGAAAGGCTCTCTAAGCATACTAGATGGGCTCGACCTGGAATCACAGTAAAGGTTTTAAGAACAATTCACCAGCTACCTGGACCTGTCTGGAGACCTTGTGATTCCAACAGACTGCACTACACTGGAGACCAAACCAATCAACTTTCCTAGCAATGGCATAATTTGAGTCAGTGCTATCAAACTGGCTTCCTTACATTCACATCAAGCAGGGGCAGATTGGATGGGGCTCCACCCTCTGCCCAAGGAAGGAGTGAACAAGTCTTCTCTAACTGAAAACATTCCCCCTCCTACTTCCCAAGACAGAAATGATCTGATAACAATTCAAATAAATCAAAGCCATATATGAATTAAACTCTTTTGCTGTAGCACCTAAATAAGAAGGCACTTCACATCTAAACCAAGATACCAGTTCAAGTACATTCAAAAATTGCTGGGCAGAAAACGAGACGTGCACTGGGTGTGCATCCAGCAACCGAAACAGACAAAGGAAGAGATTATTTAGTCTCCAGAGGAGTTTACACCTGGGGCAAAGAAAAAAAGAAGGATGTTTATTTGTCATGGGTTCACATCTGGAATGAAAGCCAGATAGGAAGGACATGAAGGTAGCCTGCAAATCAAGTCATGTAGCATGAGTCTTTGCAAGGACTAGCAAATAGTGCAGAAGTATAACAAAGCATGGTATTTTTGAAGGATGAAGAAAATGCTAAAAAGCACTGAGCTAACAGTGAACACAACTTTTTTATTTTGGGGTTTTAATTTTTTTGTTTGCTTTTTTTGAGTTTTGTTTTTGAAGGATTTTGGTTGGTTTTTGTTTTGCTTTTTTTTTTTCTTACAGTAACACACAGCCAACTTGCTTGGAGTTACTGAAAAGGAGCTACATGGATGCAAAATCATATAAATAGTCTGAAAAATTTTCACCCAGTATCTATCTTTTAACATCTCACAGTGTCCAAAGTTTTTGGCAGAAAACCAAAACCTAAAACACACACATATTTAACAGCAAACTGAAGAAAAAAAAAGCAGACAAAATAGAGAAGCCATACTTAAAGATTTAGGAACACTGCAGGGCTAAAAGTCAGAGTACTGATACATTTTAGAAGACAGGAACAATCAAGTCTGATGGCTGCAGCAGGTAAGTACTCCTGAGTCTTTTTATATTGGTTTAAAGTGTTAGGTGCTTAGGCTTCCCACTAAAATATCTGCAAAAAATGCAGCAATCTCTAGCAGAACCAGTCCAAGCAGGAAAAAAAATCCAACCACCCCAATACTATTCTCAAATTCTGGTCATGTTAGTGTTAGATCCTGTTTCTTAGCCTAAATACCAGGTTAAGAAAGGTATTTGTGAAGGTAACAGACCACTCTACAGAAAACACATTTCTTTTGGACGACTCCACTACCAGAACAGTAGCCTCTGGCACAGAGCTGGAGCTGCCAGCCTCACTAGTAATCTCTCATCAGTCATCAGGGTAAGAGAGTTGGCCTGTCACCACTTCTACCACTGAACAGATGTCAGCTACAACAGAAAGCAGGCTATCAAATAAGTTACCACACAAGGCCTTTGAGATGCTGGGTGCAAGACTGCTCTTGCAGAAAGTTCAAACTCAAGTGAGGTAATGTGGGGGGGTATTCAGCTTTAACATTAACATGCTGAAAAGGGGAGCTTATTATAACCCTGTTAGACTATAGCCCACTAGAGCCTTGCCCGTGTCTGGGAAGGGGAATTGCAGTGATTTCCCATGCCTTATGGATCCCTCATGTCGCTTGGATATTGCTAATTTATTATGACCAGAAATTATGAAGTAAGTAAAAAACAAGTGCATTTATCATTGTCCTGTGTTGTACCACAAGATTTTTACCTAGCCCTACACTCATTTAAAAAGACAAGGACCAAAATAGAGGTGTTCAACTCTGAAATTTTTTATGACTTTTTCCAGGATTCCCTAAAAAAACCCCACCTCATTACATATGCAGTAAAGTATCTCACATCTACCAGGCAGCATTATCTCATTCACTAGGGGGAAGTGTTAAGTGTGGGGGAAAGAAGTTTTTTATCTGCTTCTCCAGACTTGCAGCATCTTTGCAGATGGGTGATGACTACTAAAGTAAAAACTATCTTTTTCACCCAGTTATTATATAACAAGCAGTGCTACAGATTGCATGCAGTATGGTTCAGAATGCCCCTAAGAAGTCTTTAAACCTGTGTTAAGATCAAAATATTTTTTATCTGCTCATTAGTATTTCTAACAGCAGAATGTACTGTTACAGACAATCATTTCAACCACCAAAAAAGGCTCTGGTGACATGATCAAACAGTTATACAATGATTAATATGGCTTCTACCTAATTTGCATATGCATTAAGAAAAGAAACATCCTCGGAGCCATCTCAGCTACAGTAACAGTGTAACCACGCATTCTCATATAATTTCATATATGTGCCAGGAACGACTATGCACTAAAAGGAAAAGCTCATACATTTGATTGCTGCAGCTCAACTTTCTGAACAGATAGCACTCACATATCCCCAGTAAAAGCATGAAAAACTGTGAGTCTATCCCATTCTTATTGGATTTCAAATCATCAGCTGTAGCCTTCAGAAGAGGTAAGAGATGTTTACCAGCTCCTGAGCAGCTTTAACAGATCTGAGCAATTGCTGTAGACATAGAGATGTCTATGCCCTCTTGGCTCCTCATATGATTACCCCTTTTCACCAGCTGGCACAGACACGTATCCCCATGAAAGATTTGCCTCAGAGTTCAAGCAGAGTTTTTTAGCACAGTTTCAACGAGGGAAGAGGGCCCCACACTGCAGCTGGATCTGCTCAGGAGAAGCCCAGCGTTCCTCCCCGCAGCGGCAGGGCCGGCCCGCGGCCCCGCACGCTGGGGCTTCTGGCGAGGTGACCGTCACCCTCGGTCAGACCCTTCCCACCGACCGCTGCCACAGGGCTCGGCAGCGCTGCGCTGGCGGCGACGCTCTAAGCACACACGTGCAGCAGAAGCACAGAAGGCAGTGGCACCGAGCACGGGACCTAAAGCTTTCAAAAACTTATTGAGGATTATGTCTAATCAGAAGAAGTACTTCCTTTGCTATACTCTTCTACTAATAAATTCTCGACAAAGAAATAAACCACACCAATTCTTCCCAACCAGAAAAAAACACTTCACGTTCTAGCATTGACTCTTTCTGTCTCTAGAGTATTGCAGAAAGTTTCTTTAGAACAAAGTAGACCAAGAAGCAAGATATACAGATTTCTACTGAAAAATAAATCTAGTTCTCCATAATATTTCTGTGATTTATTCAAACAGAATACAATGGAAGTATCACCTTTACAGCTAACCCACCTGAAATCTGAGCCCTTTTCTGTATAGCACTGAATTGTTACTATACTATGGAAAGAGCACACACTACTGGAATGTACACAGTGAAGGAAAAAAAAAAAAGTAAAGCTCTTTTTGCCAAAGTAACCATTTTCTCTACTAACGTGTTATCTAGAAAAATAAGGTCTAAGCAACGTCCAAAAAGTGTTCAAGTTTCAATAGATAACTATCAATGCCCCAGGTTTGCACTGGCACAAGAAATATGGAGCATACAGGTTTAGAAAACTATTTTCCTATTACTGAGTCAGCAATGCATTTCAATCTGCTTAAGATTTACAACAAAAATCGTTTCCCTTCAGGGTTCGATTTGAAAATCAAAGCCATGTAAGTGCAAGAGCACCCACACAGCTGTCTTAACTCTCAATGGCAAATTAAAGCTCTAGAGAAAGACAGTATTTTAAAAAAGGTTCTTTATCAATACCAAGAAAATATACATAGCCATATCATGTTTTAAATATATATATATACACGCACATCTTCTCAAAAACGATTCTGGCTATTTTTTTTTTAAGTCTGAAAAGCTTATCCATTGCTATACAGTTCAGTATGGTGTATTAGGAAACACACGTTTGATATCCCCCATGAAAATAAAGTTGAATCTTTCTGTAAACAGTAATTTTCTTATTTTCGGAAATCTCTACAGACCTCAAGTACTTCACTGAAAAATTAACAACCACCTGCCCCAGAACCACCCACGGAGACCCTCGCTGCTGAATGCGACATCGACAGAACCCGGGAAACACTTAGCAACACCCGGCTCCCGCAAAAAAAAAGCCTTCTCCGGGCGCAAATAAATAATATT
>VXBI01008983.1:114538-154536 GCA_013397375.1 Toxostoma redivivum
CAAAGAGAAGCCCATCTCTTTCCACAAGTGAGCGCGCGCGGGCGCCGGGGCGGGGTCGCGCTGGGGGCGGGGCCAGCGCGGGGCCGCGCGCGCCAGGTCCGCGGGGAGCTGGGAGTGGGGGGGAGCGCGGGCTGGGACGGATGAACGGAGGGAGAGACGGAGAGAGAGAGGGACGTGTCTGTTCGCAGCTGCTGAGGGCAGGCAGCCTGGTCCGCCCCTCCCAGCGGCTCCCTGGGGAAGAGGGACGGGACCCTCTGAGCCGCCGGTTCCAGAGCGAGAGCGGGCTGAGACCCCCTCGCTCGGGGGCAGGAGGGTTTTGGCTCCGGCTAACCTCCGCCTTATAAAGCTCTCCAGAAAAGCTGAAAGTGCCGCTTTCTTGCAGGTTTCCTCTTACAAGACCCGATCTGTGCAAGAAGTGGGAAGCTGCTGTTAAGAGGAAAAACTTCAAGCCGACCAAGTACAGCAGTATTTGCTCAGAACACTTTACCCCCGATTGCTTTAAGAGGGAATGCAATAACAAGCTCCTAAAAGAGAATGCTGTGCCCACAATATTTTGTTACACTGAACCTGGTGAAAAGGTAAACCCAAAGCACCCATGGCTGCAGGTGCTGGAACGTGTCACGAGTGTAACTGGTTGCAGCGTGGCAGAGCAGCGAGCAGGGAGAGGATACAGGCTGGGAAGGATGCTGATCCTGTGTACCTGGGGTCACCAGGAAGGCTGTGGTGACTGAAACACTTCCAACAGCTGTGCTTGTTTTCTACGAGGCTCTCTGAAGCTTCAGAGCACAGAGTGTTGTACAGGCCCACACTGGGTCTGATCTGCTCATGTGTCCATTTAATTCAGCATCCATGTGCAGAATTAAATGGAATGGCAGCAAAGTAAGAAGGTATTGCCCTGTAGTTAACCTATTCTGCAGCATTTCCTGCATATTCGGAGTCTGAGACAGCCTGCATTAATGCTTGCAAATAGCACATACTCTCTTTCCATGACTGATGGCTATTGCTAGCACTGAAGACATGGTGGATGTTAACTGTGAAACTTAGCTGGCCTCTTCAAGAGGGCTCTACCCTCTGGCTTTGCAAAGTTAAAGTGAGCAGCAGAACCTTACCAACACCTGCTGTCTGTCCTGAGAGCACCTCCGTCTTGCCTTAGCCTAGTGTTCAAAAGCCAGACTAGTCCCTGACTTCTGATGGTAGAGTCTTCTGTGTGAGGTATTCTTCCCTTCACTGTGACACTAGCGCAGTTTACTGTGAGATGCAAGTAATTTATGAGTTCTAACTTCTTGAAGTAATAACTTCAAGACAGGAATGGAAAAGATTGATTTTAAACTACTTTAAAGGATATAAAATATGTAATCTCTTATCACTCTGCCATAGAGAAAGTGGCAAAGAAGATAGTTGCAGAGATGAGTAAGGTCTGGGGAGCAAAATACTTAAATGGGATGAAGTGCACATAGGAAAACAGAGTTTTCTTGTTCAGTTTTTTTTCTTTATATGCAGTATTGGAGTGCTGCAGAAATCAAAAGGCAACACATTGAAACACATTTTCATTTGAAAAATGAAAAGTGGCTAATAACAGATATGAGAATATAAACAGAATGGAAACAAGGAGGCAGACAGTTTACAGGGAAATAAGGGTTTGGTTTTTGTTTGATTAGACTTCCTTGCTTATCTGTGCAATACACATTTTCTTCATTGTGTGTAAAATACTTGCAAATTTTTTTACAGTCTGAAAGCTGAATGGGTGTATAGGGTAGTCTGCAAAAGTACTGTTGGTGCAGCAGAATTAGTAGTGAGCCACATTCCCAATTTCACTGTCATACCTGGATCTTCAAAAAACACAGAAGAGTGAGTGCCTTTTAATTCTGAAGGATTTCGTTCTATTCTTATTTGTCTCATGGCACTTCTGAATAAACTGCCAAATACCAGTAACAATGTAATAATGAGGAATAATTGTGGTTGTTTTGGAGTTGAATCCATGCTGATTTTGAATGACAGGTGTTTTCTTTTCCACTATGTAATTTGGTATACTTTCTTTTCTTTACTTATTTCTTAAAAGAATTATTTATTGGCTGGAAGAAGTAATTCAAAGTCATGGGTGATGTCAGAGAGATACCAAAGATCTGTTCTCTGTGATATGTTGTGATGATAATAATTTCTATATAGAGGTAGCATATGCTCTATAGCTTCAAATAGAAGTTTCTGTGAATTCAGCAGTCCAGCTGTGATCTGATTTTTGCTTTTGTTTCTAGCAAGAATGAGTTTCTTTTGGCTGGCTCTACCTTCACTGTGTAGGGTTTTTTTGGTAGAAAAATTTGATAGTGATAGCTGATAGGGTCAAGCTCTTTAGAATATTCATTATATGAATTAGGTAGGCTAACAGCAGTGTTTTTTTATAAGTGAGAAATAAGACTGGTAGTTGGCTGATTTTGTACTTTCATGTGATCAGTTATATTTGAGTGCATTTTAAACTTTCCTTTAATGCCAGTCACCACCTTCCTTCAATACCAATGACCAATCTGCCTTTTCAGTTACTGTCTGCCAATTGTAGTTTGTCTAAGGGACAGGCAGACATCCATACATCTGTCTTGCTTGCATATTAAGTCAAGGAAGTTAATGATGTGACCTTCAGATCTGATGAGCTTGATATTTTGATGGTGAGGACTGTTGGCTGTTCTTAAAATCGGCATTGTCCTGGTCCTTATTCTTTTCTTTGTAATAGAAGTATTGGCAACAGGTGGGTAGGTAGAAATTATTTTCAGTGCCTCTTTTACTGAGAATGTTTTAAACTTTCTTTTTAATAGGCAGTATGCAAGCTCTTTGTTTTCAACAGTGCTTTTCCAATCAACATGTGCACAGAAGCATTTCTGAATTATACTGGATTACTTTGGGGAAGAAAGAATCTGATTCTCTGTTCTGGCCTATACTCAAATGCCTTGGGATCTGTGTTGTCCTGACCTGTACAAGTGGACCTATCAAGAGCAATGTGATAAAACCTGCCATTTTATCTGCAAAAAAACCCTGCAATGGAGTTGAGCCAATTAAGATTTTGCAGCCACCAAAGGGGAGAACTGTGCTTCTCCCCTGTCCATGCCATCTGCCAGCTATTCAGTCACGTTCCTTAGCATGACCTGGCAGTGTGAGCTCACAGCCCAGGAAGCCAAACGTTTCCTGGGCTGCATCCAAAGCAGCATGGGCAGCAGGGGAGAGAGGGAATTCTGCATCCAGCTCTGGGGTCCCAGCACAGGAAGAACATGGGTATGTTGGAATGAGTCCAGAGGAAGCCAGGAAGATGACCAGAGGGGTGGAGTACCCCTCTTAGAGACACAGGCTGAAAAAGTTAGGGATGTTCAGCCTGGAGAAAAGAAGATCATGTGGGGACCTCATAGCAGCTTTCCAGTATCTAAAGGGGGCCTACAAGAAGGCTGGAAAGGGGCTTTTTTGTAAGGGTGGGTAGTGACTACAAACTACAGGAGAGCAGGTTTAGATTAGATATTAGGTATAAATTCTCCACTCTGAGGGTGGTGAGGCACTGGAACAGGTTGCCCAGAGAATGCTCCATCCCCAGAAGTGTTCCAGGGTTGGATGGGGTTCTGAGCAACTTGGTCTGGTGAGCCTTCCCATGGCAGAGGGGTATTGACACTGGGTGATCTTTAGGTACCTTCCAACATAAGCCATTCTAAAAATCTATGATTCTCACTTTTTCCACATATCAGGGCAGGTGTATATAATACCTTTTGTTGCATTGCTTTGATGTGTAATAATGGACAGAGAATCTGTGCAGTGACAGTGGGAGATCAAATAGCTTTCTGTCACTTTAGTAATTATGTTTGAGCAAAGAGTAAATACCAAGGATGAGAAGGCTGCTTTGCTGCTGAAGAGCTGTTTCTTTTAATTCATGGTGTCTCTATTAACCAAAACCTTATGCTGCAGCCCAAAACCGGTATCAGAGTCCCTCCCAGTTGTTGAGAAGACTGGTCTTACCGTGTCTGTCTCTCTGCTTTGCCAGCCTATCAGCCCGCTCAGCAGTTGACCCTTATTCTACCTCAGCAGAAGATTGTCTGCTTCTGATGTGGTTTTTATTAAGTTGGCTGCTAAGTTCAATTAAATAGTGGTATGGTGCAGCAGAAAGGAGGAGGGACAAAAGGGAATGGAATGGCAGCAATGAGTTACTAGGTCATCTGAACTCCATTTTATGGAACTGCAGTCTATGTTCTTGCTTTTTAGGTAATTATATAGATTTCAAAAATCTAATGTTCAAAAAACCTGCTTAGACATCAAGGGCTTGAGTTTCAAGGAGCCCTTAAAATGAAGCTGCTTAAAAACTACATCCAGTTGAGAAGCCAGACAAAGCAGGCCCAGAAGTGTTTGTCAGTTCTGGAAATCATTTATTTGAAATTTATTTTGTTAATTTAAATCCTGGTTGTTTAGGTTAATCTGGGGCTGTAATAAGAGAGTTCTATTGAAAACAATGTTAAGCATGAAAATATACATTGTTTTCTTGTTCTTTCTAGTCTGAAGAATTTGCAGAGCAGCCGGAAGATCCACTTCCACCTCCTCCACTGCCACCGCCACCACCGCCTCCACCACCACCACCACCACCAGCAGCTCCAGTACTACCACAATCTCCATCAACTCCTTCTTTTCATTTGGCTCAAATAGATTCCAGATTTGTAGATCCAAGTATTGGATTATTGATGCCCCCTCTCCAGACCCCGAGCAATCTTGCTGTTTTTTGCGATCATAACTACACCGTAGAGGACACAGTCCATCAGCGGAAAAGAATTCAGCAGCTGGAGGAACAAGTTGAAAAACTGCGGAAGAAGCTCAAGACAGCGCAACAGCGGTGCCGGCGTCAGGAAAGACAAATTGAGAAACTGAGAGAAATTGTTCAGTTTCAGAAAGAAAAAGACATATTGGCAGGAAAAGGCTATGTGATTCTGCCTAATGACTATTTTGAAGTTGTAGAAGTACCTGCCTAGCAGTCATGAACATCAGTTTTCACTTTGGTAGGCCAAGAAATTTAGGTTAAAAACTAAATTCTTTCTAATATGTAAGACTTTCTAGAATTCTAAAACAGTAATTAAGCAGTCATATAAATAAGATAATATTTTTTCTTCATTGTCATTTCAGTTTGTTACACTTTTAATATATTGAAGATGCAAGCATCTCAGAATTAGAATATGCAATGAATTTACAAAATATGAATTGCTTCCAGAAGTAAAGGATGCCAGATTGAAGACATAGGAATTTACTTTTTTACAAAGTCTGTGTTATGCTTACAGGGGCTGGGAACTGAATCTGGCTGAGAGTGAAGTTTAGGTGGTTGTACACCTAGTGCTTTGTCATGACTTTTAATGCTGGCTTTGGTAATCCCCAGTAAGTGGTTTTCACTGATTTTAGAAAGAACAGAATTAGGTCAGCTAACATCTGCAAGTGCTGCAGAAATACAGAGAAGATGCACATTTCAGTCTGGGAAAACTTCCAACTTCAGTTTGCTATGCATTTGAAGCACTGCAAAAAGTCTAATTCCTGCATCCCTTTGGGTGAGGTATGTAAATGAACCACTTCTTTTTGAGCAACTGTTCACCACAGGTGTGTTTTGAGGGCAATGAATAGAATTCATTACCATAGCTAACAAGAACTGTAGAAGCAGCTTTTGTTTTGAGGGTACTTAAAAATAGTCCCAAAGTTCAGGGCTGAACTGAACATGTATGTTACTGCACTGTTGGCAGGATCAATAAGACAAGTTACTGTTTACAGTGACTGCTTGCAGAAGGACACTGATAATATACAGTCCCAATATGTTGTGGAGTCATCTTCCCATAAACACTGTAACTGGTAGAGTGTTGTCCTTGGTTTTGAAATTAACTCACATGTCAACCATGTGTAGCTTCAGGAAATGAAGTAAGTTTGTTCTTTATCCAGGGAGTCAGGCATTTATGGCTTCGCAGTATACAGTGGTTTTATTTCTTAACTTTTTTCACTCCCCAAAGGGCATCCACCAAAGGGCAAATAGGGAACTAGACTTTGGAGTCGCTTGGTGCTAGACTGGTTTATAATATCTCAAATGCTGCTGCCTCTTCTTCAGCCTTATTAAGACTCTTTTTAGTACTAGCATGACAAAGTAGTGCAACAGTTTGCACTTACTTTCTACTAATTTATTTAGTCAATAAACTCATTCAAAATGAGAGAAAATGGCTAACCCTAATGTAGGCTTCACAGCTGAAATGCTGGATATACAAGACATGAGGAAAATTTCTTTTCTCAGTCTATGTCAAATTTGTGTGCAGTGTGGCTTCTAGCTCTGATGTTAAGCCTTGTTCATGATGGCTTTAAAAGCTTCCCTTAATATCCTGTTAGCATAACATTTTGAAATATTTCAAACCAGTCTTGATACTTCTGACCTCACTCATGCCATATGTCTATTTTCCCTATCATTTCATACACTTAAAATGAACAAAAATGCCAATGCTTCCTTTTGTGTACATTTATTATACCTAATTAAAAATTTGAAAAGCAAATGATGTGTTAGATTTTTAATTACTCTCTCTTCTCTTTTCCCAGGATTTTTCCAAAATTGTCTTGACATTTTGCATTTTTATTTTCTACTAGTTTCCTTGTTTAGATGTTGGGTTCTCAAGTCTTGTTGCTGTTACAGTTTGTGTTTAAAATTGGTAAAATTCAAAAGTGAAAAGGAAAGGACATTTAAAACACTGTTGCTGTTCTTTTGGCATGTGTGCCAGATAGCAGATTGTGTCTGTTTTCTCTGCAGAATATCCTCTCTTCTTACTCTGCAGGAATTTCAAGTGTGACTTCCTGAGGCGCAGTGGATTGCTGCAATACCATACCCCCTGCCACCCAACTCTGCACCCCAACACTTGGTTGTGTACTCCTGCTGCAGGAGGATACACAACTAGAATACAGAACAGGAGAGGTAGCAAAGGGCTAGCAGATACCACATCTGATACAAGTTAAAGACAGGACCAAAAGCAGGGCATGGAGAAATAAATCCTCTGGGTGCAATGAGCATTATGTCAGCTTCTTCTGAAAATACGTGGGTAACTTCCTACTCTTAATGTTCAGCACCTTTTCTTTCCACCTGGGCCAAGCTTCCCCGTTTCCCCTAATGCTCTGGCTGCTGTGCTTGTTGGGCTCTTCCTTTGCGGGTGTTTTAGCTTCATAACCCTTCAGGGAAGCAGCCAAATAAAACTAAGTCTGCAAGTTAAATTTAAGGCACACTGGTAGATGGCTGATAGATGGTTGTTGTGTAGAGTCCTTGTGTCTTTAAGCTGTTTGCATTGGTGAAGTTGATTTAACAGCTGACTCAAATAAATGTTTCTTCTATTGAGAGGTGTCCTGGTTTGAAAGACAGGTGTGCTATGGAAGAGCAGTGCCTTCCCTCGTAATGGAGCTAATAAACCCCTCCCTCTGAATTAGTATAATTTTGAAACTCAGGGGCTCTCAGGCAAAGATATGGGGATAGGAATAACAGTTTTTTACTAGTATCTATTAAGACAATCAAAAAAACAACAGGTATGAAATTAACAACAGAGCAGTAGCCCAGTTCCAGTCCTTCTCGGCCCAGGCTCCCTGCCCTGTGCTGCAGCTAGCGGGGCTGGGCAGGGGCAGGTCCGGCACGGCTGCGGGAGCGCTGGGGCTGATGGCAGCAGTGTCCAGCTGGGAAAGGGATGGAGGAGAGGCTTTGCCCACAGCGTCGGTCCCGGGGCTGGGCAGGGTGCTTGGGGATAGCGAGCTGGAACGAGAAAGCGTCCAAGCAGGGCAGAGGTGCAGGGTTCAAGAGCAGAAGAGGCAAATCCCGGTGTTGGGATGGTGGGGGGGCGGGGCGTAGCAGCGACCATTCTCGAACGCAAAAGCGAGAGGGCGAGCAATTCCCTCCCAGCCTCCTTTACCGGCTTCTAATCTTCTAAACCCTCCCTTCCCCCCGCCCTCCGAGAGAAACTCCCAAAAAAACAGGGAGGCTCTCCCTCCCCCTATCTCAGGGTATCAAGGACCCAGCCATCAGAGCCCCTTAGCATGTCAATGGGAAAAAAATTCCACAGGCAGGGAGGAAAGGAAAAAAACCAACCCCCAACAAGAGCGTTGGTTATTCCTTGTCTGGACAATTTCAGAAGTAATAAGAGGGGACTGCTGCCCAGTTGTCTTCCTTTCCTCTTACCAGAGGATTTTTCTAAGAAGAAAGGCAGCCTGTTGTGACAACAGACTTGAATTTCTCCTGCAGCTGTTTTTTTTTTTTCCTTTCAAAAAAAAGTCTTGTTAACTCCTGATGTAGTCGTGTCTGGGCTAAGTGTGGACTTTAGTAGACCTGTGGGGCACTCAGTATCACAGAGCTCTTAAGTGGGGAGAAAAGACTGGTGTAGAAACGACTGATTGTCTTTCAGCAATTGACTTTTTATGCACTGGACCCTACTCCTCACTCTTTAACAATCTCTCATGTTTGGTAGCAGTATAGAAAGAGAAGATGAAGGCTCTCTGCTACTGACGAGGCTAGGAAAAAATTCCAGCTAATAAGCACAATATGTTCCACAAGCATGTGTTAAAATTTCCTCCCGTTTGGGGATGTGTTACATCCGCTCAATCTGTTGAAGAAGTCTGCAACAGTTACTATTTGCATTGGCCACAACTGGTACTTGCATTAGCACTAATTTCATAAACATCTCTGAAAATATGTGATTGGGAGTTAAAAAGCAGAGGTTGTAATTGTAGGATGGCGTGTGGTTGTTCAAGTGTACGTGAAGTAGCTGACATTTGTTTAAAAGCACTGTACTGAAGCCTATTCTATAAACTGAATAATTCAAGCAAGTTAGAAAATAGCAAAATTGGCAATGAATGTTTGATCATTAAATTATAGAAAGATTTATTTTGAAATGGGCAGATGCTTCAACAGATAGGAATTGGAGCCATTTCTAAACAGAAGTCTTGGCTTAATTCTCCCTGTCACCCCCAGTTCCCCTTTTGCTGTGGCAGGGTATCTGATTTATATGTAGTGTTTGCTTTTTTCTTCTTACACCTCTGCAAAGTATTAGATTTTCCTATCTAACTGGGACTTTTCAGACTCAGAGCCATGTTTGTTTTATGGGAAACAAACAAACAAAAAAAGCTAAATACTTAAATTACTTCTTGTCACGCTAAGGGAGTTCTTTGCCACTGCTCTGTTTACTCCTGCGTTTTCAGTTACCATCTTGTCTGTGCTGCCACTGGTATGGTGTTAAAAAGTGTGGCAGCAAATTAAGGAAATCAAAATGTCCAAGAAATCTTCTGTTCTTGCTGACATTTCATTTTCCTTCAGTTCTGTTAGGACTTAAGACCTTAGTGCCCTGTGTGAATTGTGAAGGAGTTCTTTTGCAGCTGAAGAAAGTGCTAAGCAAATCCCACTCTGAATATAGGAAGAAAGAAAGGAAAATTGTTGGTTGGGTAAAACTAAAACCTCAGCATCTTCTGAATACATTCCAAGGGACTCCTCCTGATACTTGCTTTTCTGGACCTAGGCAGTTATTCCTAGTTGCCCACTGTTTGCTTGCTTTCTTTCATGAGATCTGTTTTAGGTTTTAGTCTGCAGCCTTATCTGTTTCCTGATAGCTTACGCCTTCATCAGGTGGCTTTGGCAGGGTGGAAAGGGGTGAGCCATAGTCTAATTTTAACCACCAAAACACAATCTGCTGAAGCATGTTGATGACTGCATGTTCAGGTATGTAACTCCTGCTGTTTTAAGCACAGCAGTTTATTTACCATACTCTGCCACAACAATGATTTGTTTATAAACGAGAAAGAGAAAAACTGGATACGTGACTCAAAAATATTACAGCAATTGCTCTTGGAGATTTCTTAGAGAGAGGAAATCCCTTTGCGCTTGTTTGATGCTTTCAATGCAAGTTTTATCTTCATATGGAGATCTTTGATAGAACTGCAGTGTTTTAGTGCACAAAATTGGCAGAAAGCCTTACAGTGTTATATAGCCTGAAAGAGTTTAAAAATGGGCAAAAAAATATCTGCTGCAAAGTTGCTGTTTAATTCACTATGGCTCACTTGAAACAGTTACCAAAGACAGTAATCTTAAATATTCCTAAGTAAAAGAAAGCATTTAAATCTTTTACTGAGAAGGAGAGGTTCAAGTGCCTCTCTTGAGAATAGTTACATTACATTACATTGGCATAATTAAATTACTAATTAAGTATGTCTACTGTCCCATCTTGCCACTATTATTTAATTTAGTATTGAGTATCAGGCTTTTTGTTGTGCAAAATAAGCCGTTGATAATCCTGTAGCTGCCTCCTCCTATTGTAAAGGGCAAATTGATTGTGGAGCCTGGGCTCACACATTCTGGGAGGGAACTTCTGAAAAGTGATTGTCCTCTGCCTCTTAGTTGTTTCCAGTGGTCTTTTAGTTAGGGAAAAGTATGGAGAATGCTATCAGACCAGTTATTAGACTGTTTGTTTGGTTGGTTTGATTTTTGTTGGTTTGTTTGTTGATATTGGGGATGATGGTGGTAGTCTTTCCTTTGTTGTGGTTCGGTTTGTTTTGATTTGTTGTTTGTTGGTTTGATTTGGTTTGGTTTTTTTAAAGTCATGGAGAACTTGAGCAAATCAAGCAGGTTTCTCATTTCCTTTCTGGTTTCATTGGCCGTGACCATTAAAGATGCAGAGTCTGAGGCTGTACTAGTCGCTGTAGAAGAACCAATGCTCCAGTATTTGAGGCTATGAAAGATGTCTCACTTTCTATTGGGAACTCTTCAATTCAATGACTGGGACAGGCAATCCAGAAAAAGGAAGAGGTCTTGCCTCCAGTAATGGTGTCTTCTTTTGTGTTGGGCACACTTAGTAGCCTGCAATACTTTCTAACCAAGTTCTTATAGATGTGTCCAGGTCTTTGATTTAGCAGAATATTACAGCAATATACTGGAATTGCAGCACAACCACAATATAGCAACTGCAATATCAATGGAATCAAAATTCAAATATACTGTTCAAAATCCCATTACTGGTATCTAAATGCATGCTGTCATGGCACTGTGTCCTCACAGTTACTGGGAAGAAATATGCAGGTTACACCCAGCTCAAGCCAGTTACGATCTTCCAAGATGATTTTTTGAGTTATCTATTTTCTATACTTTATATTGGGCTGAGTCACATACACACTACCCTCCCACGCTGGCCTGGTTAGCTCAGGAAAACATTACTCTTGACTAATTATTTCAGGGAAGGCTGTTTATTTGATCTTAGGACTGAATGATGCAGCTGTATTTCTAAAGCAAAGTTTTCTATCCAGTCCCTGTTGTGCTGAGGTAATTTCATCTTTCTTCATGACAGTTCATTGGTTTTCCTTACATTCTTCCTTCAGCTAATCATTCTTGCCCATCTCCTCTGGGCATTTCTCCATTGCAGGGATCACTTAGTGATTCTCATAATTTTCAGAAATCTCACACATGTATTTGTCAGAAAAAGTTAATTTTTTTGTCTTCAGAAAGGAAGAAATTTTCAGGGGTGACACTTTTTCTATATGAAGAGGAAGGGACCTTGTTCTTGGCTTAAGAAATCCCAAGACTTCCAGTTGTACTTACAGGTTTGTGATAATAACCACAGCTGCTCGCTCTAAGAGAAGGAAGTTTTTGGATGTCTACTTTTACACCTCAGTCCAAATTTCTTGCCCTTTTTTTGGTGTGGTTTTTTTTCTTCTTCTTCTTCTTTATTTTGTATTGATAGGATCAGACTCTTCATTCATCACTTCAGTGATGCTGGTGCTGTCAGGTCCAGAAGAGTACTGCCTGCATGTAAAGAAAATCTAAAGGAGAGTTATTCCCAAGCTGGTTGTGAACCAGCAAGCTGGAGTCTTACAGCTTTCACAGGAAGTCGTGTGAACTCAGGCCACAGAAGATGGTCTTACTGATAAATGTTTCAATTTCTAATTATTTTAAGCTTGACCATGCAGGTTTGTCTTGTCCTGAGCTGATAGAGTGTATATCAAATGATTTCATGGTGATGGTTCTAATCTGAGGAGTTCTAGGAGTTGCTGTCGGAAGAATATTTGTGGTATTATGTTGAGGGACTGAAAAAGAATTTATTTAACAATAACCTCAAATCCTGTTCTATGTATATACTTTCAGTTTTTATCTTATTTTTTTTTCTTTCGAGGTTCAGACAGGAAAATATTTTTACTAGTGTTCCTTCTTTTTTGCATGACAAAGGACTGAAATGTCTCAGGGTTTATTAATGTCCAGCATGGTGAGGAACTGGGCAGGTTCTTTAGCACAGATACTACAGCATGGAAATATCTTGGTTGTGTATAATAGGAAACATCTGTTCCCCCAAGTGAATGCTCATCTAGGTGTTTCAGCTTAAAGAACTCAGCTTGTTTGGAAATTGTCTATTTAAAATATAGGCATCCAGAAACCACAATTATAAGATCAATGGAGTTACCTCTTTTGATACTGTCATCAGCTGACAAACTCAAGATTCCCCCATGGTAAATTTTCATGTGACTGAAAAAGATTTTAAATACATATGTAAGAAATTTTACACTCAAATGTTCAAGAAAGCTTATCATAACATTACTTAACCTAATAGTATAACTATGGTGATAACCATCCTTTCATCAATATTGATATTTACCTGTTGGCCTGTCTACTAAGGTTGCTAGAACTTTGACTTTTGATTCATATAATAGCCACCAGGTACTTGACATGTATATGACTTCAGTGATAGGATGCAATTAAATTAAATAAATGTCTGCAAATTGTGCTTTCTTGTGTTGTTGACAGTGCTGCCTGGATTCCTACACCAAATAAAAGCCCAGCCTCCTTCAACACCTTTTACTCCTTCAGTCACCGAAGCAATCAGTTTACACATACAGGAGATGGCATTGTCCTTGCTTGTTTTCCACAGTAGGATTGCCACAAAATCTTGCTGCCTAGTAAATCTGTCATCTCTGTGATGAGATATGAGTATAGAAGTAAGACTTTCTCCCTGCTAGAAATCTTTTCTAATATTGAATAGTATATAATTTTCTCTGACTGTTCCTTGTGTGCCTTGCCTTGCTCCTCTATAGCATCACTCTTCTCTCTTAACAGAGATTTTTTTTCTACTGTTTTTTTCTACTAATACTATCAGAATTTTAACATCTGTGTTTTCCAACAAATTTTCTGATCTTTTGTACATGATAATGAGATGATGACCTACTCAGTTACAGAGCTTGTCAGCAACTGAACAGGTAATTGATTTCAGAAGGTGAGGCAGTAACCTTTTATTATGGACTGGTAACTTTTTGCTGTTTCATATTATAAAATGTGCCACAGAGATGAAAAAGGAAAATGCTGTTGGAAACAGCATTGGAGTGCAAAGCATGTCTCTGAAGACTGCTTCAGGTTAATGGATTAGTTTGGCCTGAGGAAAGAGGAGCTTGCTTAATATTTCAATGGATTTCACTCTATCTGAGTTTTGCTTTTATTTGCTTGCCTCTTGATTCCTGTACATAAGAGATATAAAAGTGAGCTTAGCAATTCCCAGGAGATGGGAGAGCTTTCTGAGCAATGTCCTCACCACTGATACAGTTTTCCCCTTCCCCTTCAAAAAAAAAAATCTACTATAAAATACCTGCTGGTGCTGAAATGTTAAAAGCCTAACTGAATATTTTGGGCAAAACTTTGCTGAATCCTGTGGAACCATAATTTCTTCTTCAAATTTCTGAAAATGGTATTGTATCATTAGGAAGTCCACCATGGACTTCCCTCAGCTTTGTGCAGAAGAGAGTTTCTGTGGCAGCCTCATTATCTCAGACAGGACTAAACAGCATTGTTATTTTGGAACAAAATCATGAAGTCATGTATAGCTTCAGCTGCCAAGTGCTTGCTCATGATGTCACAGCAGGAGATGAGCTTGCAGCAGTGTGGCAGTCTGCTGTGCTGCTGTCAGATCATGGTAAAGTAAAATCCAGCTGCAATGATAAATGGTTATTTACCTCACTGAGTAAGGTGCCTGACAGCACTCCTATGCAAACAGTCATCCCCATTACCCATGGAGGAATTAAACTCTGCAGTCTTTTTATTGCTCCTTTTGATTTCACTGATTATCATGGTGTTTGCACCTGGTGTTAATGCATCAGTCTCTCTGGGCTTACTGAGAGCCTCAAAACATTACAAACCATATGAAATCAGGTCTGTCGACTGACTTGCATTGAAAGTGAATGTGAGGTGTTGCCCCAATGCAGAGATATAAGGATGATAATGTGGAGAAGGACAGCAGCCCAGTTTGGCCTGACGCAGTTCAAAGATGGTTTTGGGCCTTTGTGAAGGTTAGGGGAGGTGGCATTTGTTCTGTAAGCTCTATCAGGGCCATGTCAAGTTGTGTCCTGGCACTCTGCCCCATCATCCCTTGACTTGCCAGGGACTGGCCCTACACTTATCAGCCTTCTGTTGGAGAACTGGACATGTTCCCAGCCCATTTTTCCTGCCATGGGAGCAGTCTGCAGAGAATTTTGGCTGTTACCCCATATGTTCCACCTCCTCCTAATATATACAAATTATCAGACTCTGCTCTCAGTTCAGGAAGTTATTCCAACCCACCATCAGTTTGGTAATAGGTGAAGTTACCTAAATACCTTTAGGTAATTCTTCTGACTAGGCACAGGCAGGCCATTAAAAGTTAGAGGAAATAGGATATTCTGACATGATAAGAAAAGGCAAACCTAGTTTTTGCATGTTTTATAGGTAATATAAATTATGCTTTCTAGTGAGGTGAAGATGTAAACATTTGGTTTTATATTCAGCTTCTCTGGCTTGTAAGAAGCAAGACAAATACATATATCAAAGGTGTCATCCAGTACAGACAGATGTTTTGTTCCAGTTTGTTGTTTTATAACTTTAAACTATTTGATGAACTTACACAGTTTTAAGATGTATCCATGGGTTATACCAAATAATTACAAAACCATTATTACCAAATAATTACAAGAATTTCTACTTCCTAACATTACTTTCACATCACTTTTGCTATGATTATTTATTGCCCAAAGGTTAATTTTTGCAAATTATATGAAAAGCATACTCTGTCTTCATTCAGAAACTGTGAAAACATCTGATACACTGTGCTATGTTTACACTCTTGTTTAACATCAATTGTTTCCATAGTTCCAGGCTAGCTGATATTACTCAGAACTGTTCTGTTGATGATATAGCCTATTATGTATGCATGTCAAATGCCTTTATTTCTTCTATACTCAGTACTCTCAGGCATGAAGTCTGATGGGGTTTTGTTTATACATATTAATGAGTATGGCTTTGTAAACTCTAACATAACAAGCAAATACCTGGAAGTAGGCAACACGGAATTTTAAGCATATAGGTAGATATTCAAGAGGACTATAATGCTTCTTATAGTAAGTCATTATAGATAGAACATTCTGGAAGTTCTGTGAAAGCTGGTTTCTAGGTCTACATTTATGACCCAGTGAGAAGAGAAGACCAAGATGTCATTGGTGTTCAAAATGATGGTCATGCGTAGACTGTCTTTGATTCCTACCTGTAAACATTTCTGTCTAATCTTAAGAAACCTACAGAAGGAACACATAATTTTCTTTATTAAGTATTTGGCCATAACCCCGATATAAGACTCAGCATGGCAAGCAGGCATCTCAGTATAGGAGGCCTGCATCTCAGTTCAAACTCTTAGGCGGGAGTCTCCAGAAGAGCAGAGGGCTGACTTGAGCCCTGCTGTGATGCCCTAGAGAAGGACAGGTAGGAGTTGGCAGGTGGTATTACATGAATAACCCCTAGCAAAGCCTCTCACCGCCGTTTTCCCATGGAGAAGGTGGTTTTGTGATACTTTGACAGAGGTGAGGTCTAGTCTGTTGACTAGTCTGCTGTCAGAGCAGTTTCTGCTTTTTAGCCAGGGATGATGTGAAGTAAAATGTTTGCACACCATAGGATCCTGAGTTTTGTGAGGCTGAATATGGTTGAGACAATTAGTGCTGCTGCATTTTCTGTAAAAACAGTAGCTTCCAACAGCACCACAATAGCATAGAGTAATATAGTTAAGAAAGACACAAAGTAGTAGTGGCTTTCAAATATTTCTAATGAAACTTGATAATTGTTTTAATCTTTTAGACAGTCCAGAATTATTATCTCTGTCAAGATACATTTCTAAAAAACCCTCCTTATTGCATTGCATGGCTATGTGGTCTCACAGGACAGCCATCTCTGTTGACCGAGGAAAACATCATAAAGAGCAAATGCCCTCAAATGCAGGCAGGAACAGAGTTTGTAGAACTCATCCAACTTCTGACAAAGCATTTGATTTTGCTGTATCTTCAAGGAAGCCCCCCCCATTCTCCCATGCCAGATAGAGCAGCTCCAAAAAGAAAGTTTGTCAGCTACCACCATTCTGGCTGTGTGCTGGAACTGTCACATCCAAAGAAAAGTGGATGAAATGAACAAAGCTCCTCAAGGAGTCATGGAGCTTATTGAGGCCATAGGACGTGGCAGGAATTGCCCTTTAAAGTTTATTATTGCCTTGGGGATAAAAAGCCTGTATTAGATTGGAATGAGAAAGCAGAACCTCTCGTCATAGAGCACTGCACGTGCTGGGTCTAGGCAGCAGGTGTAACCATTGAAAATGAGAGGCTGAGATGCTGATGCAGTTAGTCATGAACCAAGTTCCTCTGTCATTCCTGAAGCAGTTGTCCTTAGAAGAGATTTCTCTCTCACATCTTGCAAAATCTTGATCCTTTTTTTGCTAGTTGTTTGCTTACCCCTGAAATCTTCCAAGCCTTGACATCTGAACAGCAAGTCCATGATGCTGCAGATAAAATTTGAGCTGCAAGGGGCATTTGTGAAAGCAGATATGAGCTTGATGAAATGGAAGGAAAATCTGAGAAAATGGCAGAACTGAACCAGACCTTTGTTTACAATTATTAACTCAGAACAAATGGGCTTGAAAATTGTCATATTCAAAGCTATGTAGTGTCACCAAAACACAGGAAGTGATCACAGTGCCACAAGACACTCCTAAATGAGGCCTCACTGTAAAGTTAGAACTGTAAAAGGAAAACAACTATTCTAATGCAGAAGGTGATGCACTACCTATTAGAGATATTAATGCACATGTGGTGATGAAGAGCCTCTACACTTCCGAAAGACCTGTGTCCCACTCCCGGTGAAGCACTGGGAGGTTTTTACAGAGCAATGTGCAGCAGGCAGCTGTGTGGACTCTGCACGGTCAGAAGGCACGGGGGCTCAGCTCAATCTCAAGTCTGCATTCACATGGATGTGGTAGAAATGGGAAGGAGAGCAAGGAGGGCTTCCTCATGGTAGGAAGGTGCCAAGGAAACCAAGGACTGGACTGACTCTTGTTCTGCAAAACCTCGTCCCTGTACTTGCAGAGCCTGATCACTGCTGAAACAACTGCAACTTGAAGGAGTTCAGTCCAGGCAGCTCCTCAAGGGCTCCCAAAAACCCTTTCTGAGCCTGCCGTGCTGAGTGGCTACGTGTTCCTTGGCTGACTCAAAGACAAACGCGTGGATTTTCACCCGTGATCTCCGAGCCCTTCCCGTTGCGCTGGCGTCCCGAGCACAGCTCACGCAGTGTGCAGTGCTCACCGTAGCCCAGACGAGCCCGCCGCACGGTGTCCGTTCCCTGGGAAGGGCTGGGAGTCCTGGGAGCAGCAGGGTGCCGCGGCGCTGCCTGCGCTGCCGGCGTCCAGCCGCGGCGGGGAGCTGGGACCGCGGACACGGCTCCGCCAAAGGCGCGGGGCGGAGCGCCTGGGCTCGGCCCCCGACACGGACAGGAGGGGCAGAAAGTGGCCTCTGTGCGGGGGAACGGCACGGAGATGAGGGCCGTGGGATGTGGGGCAGCTCCCGTCGGAAAAGGGTGTGTGGAGGAGGAGGGCTGCGTTGGAGGGGAAAAGGGCAGTCCCGGAGAGACTGAGTGGGGTTTGCTTGGTGGGGCCGGTAAGCGAGCCGAGAGAAAGAAGGAGCGTGTTTTGGGGCACAGAAAGCCGGAGGAGAGCGGACAGGATGTATAGGCAGGTGGACGATTGTCTCCAAACTGTTCCATCTGGCACATGGAAATGTCTGGCGCTGCAAAAATGGCTGGTGAGCTGGCTAAAAACACCTCTGTTCTTGCCCAGTGAAGATGCACGTTTTGTGGAAGCTGCTAGTGAGGAGAGGTGTCTGCTGCTGGCCAGAACTGAGTTCAGAAAGGACCTGAGAAGTATCAGGGCAAATATGAGATTCCTGGAGTTCTACCCTTTCCCACCCTGTTTTTGCTCCAGAAACTGCCCCTAACCTCCTAAGGGCAGGTATTCATCTGCTGGCTTCCTGTTTCATGCTAAATGGTACAAGATGGATTCAATCATCTCTTGTGAGCTCTGGGGAGCCTGGCTCCATCACAAGTCCTGGTACTGCAGATGTGCCTTCCTTGGCTTCTGGCAGATCACCTACAGGCACCGGGGAAGCTGAGATGGGTTTGGGAGGGAGAAAACATGTCTACCTGAAGAGTATCTTTTATTCCATAGTGATACCTTGCCTCTCTTTTCTCCTTCCTGGAGCTGACAACCTAGGGGTGCGGCAAACTCTGCTTTGGCTCTGGGTTTTGGAAACAAAGTCTTGCAGTTCTGGTTCAGAGCACCTCTTATCTATGTCCTTCCTCTTCACCATCCTCCTTGTCACTTTAGTTCAGGTTTCTCACCCCCTGATTGCCAGCCAGCACTGTCACCTTCCACTGGAATCTGTTTTCCATGCTTGACTGCATGATGCCTTCACATAACACAGCTTAGGACTGTCCATCATAAACTCAAGTTTTCAATTGCTGCTAGTATTAACCATGTGGGCTCAAATTGATGGATTTGTGCCTCTAGGTAGATTTCTTTTTTCTTTTTCTTGGCATTTTTGCTGCCTAGAAAATGAGGCCCAGCTCCAGGGTTGCTTGTATCCAGGCAGTACCTGGCTCTTTACAGCCCGGAATTGCAGCCTCTTACTGTGGAAAACCAAGGACATGTTCTCAACAGAGAATAGCCACTCAAATACTGCCACAAGCAGAGTTCTGCCCAATAATTAATTTGCTTTCTCAGGGTGCATGTACCTCATGCTTCATGACTTGTCTGGCAAAATGGAGTATTTATGTATACCTTCCTTTCCAAAATGTTGGAGTGCAAAGCTGCATAAAGACTTGTGACCAGAAAGCAACAAGCAAACAGAATTTCTGCAGTACTCTCATCTGGCTGTCAGGTAACTTTGGAAGCCAATGACCAGGCAAACCTGGTCCTTACTTTTTGCCACAGTCTAGGCAGTGGGTGGGTTCAATTGTAATGCAACCATACTTCATATTTCCCACCAAGCAACTATCATGTAGTAACAAAAAGCCTATTCCTATAGGCAGATAATAAATTAACTCCATTGCCTCAAGGCAGCATGTTAAAGCCCTGTGAAAAACAAGTGTCTCTCATATTGTCTAACAGAACAATGCCTGAATGCAACCTCAGGCAGTTAACTACCATCAGAGCTGTCAATGGGCAAAGGCTGGAGCTTACAGTCATGAAACAAAATTATGTCTGAGGGTGCTATGTCCTGCACAGAAGAACAAACATAATGGAAAGTATGGGGTAATCAGCAAAGAGCATTTTAAAGGGGTAACCTGGTTTCAGAAAAATTTGTGTCAGGCAGAATGATTGTGTTTAGTCCCCACTCAGCTTTGTGGCAGACTGTGGTGCTGTCTGTCCTCACCACTCTAGCCAAATGACTGCTGTTCTCTTGAAGACAGCATAAGAAATGGAGCTTTCCTGTGCACCTCAAGAAGTTCTGTGCTTGTGCCTGTTCTTGATATAATAGGGAAACTGAGAAGTTACAGCAGCTGGTGCTGAAAGTACACTTCATTGAAGATGGTCTTTAGGTAGCACTTTTGTTTTTGCGTGGCTTTCTGCATCTGAGATGAGGAAAGGTGCAGAAGAAGCCAGCTGCTCCTCTAGTCCTGCTGGGTGACCAGGGGCAGAACTGAGGAGCTAGCAAAGGCCCTTGCAGATTTCTTGTGTGTAGTACAGTAGTGGAAAAAGCAAACTCACTGAGTTTCTGCCAGTGGCCTGCCTGAGAGCTCGGGATGAGGTAGGCTGCAAGGCCACAGAAGCATGAATAATTTGATAGGACAAGAATGTCACTTGCAGCAACAATGGGACTTTGAACTGCACTTAAATGGCAACTTTTTCATTACAGGAAGTTGAATAATCTAAGAAGATTACAGCTGCCAGTTATCAGTCCTCTGCAAGGACCTTAGATAAGGCAAATCTGAATCACAAAACTTGTGGCTGTACCAAAATCTGGGCCACTGCAAGAAGTATACCAGGCTTCCCATATAAAAGTCAGCAAACAATTGAATAGCTAGCAAGAAATAATTGAAGCAGGAAGAATTTTGGGTCTGGAGACAAGCTAAAAGAATTTTGCATGCCTCTTCCTTGAACTTGAAGAAAACTTCCTCTTTGGAGAGATACGCCAAAGTAACTCTCATTTGAGAAGAAAACAGGTAAGATCATCATGTCCTTCAGTAGTGGAGTGTCAGGGGGATGGGAAAAGAGGAACCTGCATCCCTTTTGATTATCAGCAATTTCTAGTGGTTTCTGAAAGGAGCCTTGTGTGAGGTGTTGCTGGGGAGGACTGGCAGAGATCTGACTACAGAGGAAGTGGCTAAATAATCCTCACTCCCATTGTTATACACAAGACCCCGGGGCAATGTTCTCTGTTAAGATGTGCCAGTGGATAGTACTATGCAAGCATTTCTGTGCTGCTGTCTGTGATGTTTTATGTATGAGATATAAATTTAGAAATCGGCATCATTTTCCCACTTACATCTTACTGGGATTTTTTTGCCCTCCAAATCCATTTTATAGCTCCAGAATAGCAAGTGTAGCATGAAAAATGAATAAGCTAAGTTAGGTCTGTAGGGAGTCTGCCTCTATTTTTGGACCAACCGATACAGCTGGAGCAAAGAGATAATCTTTAAGGTATCTGATTTATCTTTGGGTCTGAACTGGAGTCTGTTTTGTTTTTCCCTAGCCGCAGTTAGCAGTATAATAAAAGATAATTTGCCTCCTTAAAAGACTTTCCTCTTGCATGCTCCTAGATTGCAGTGTTTATAGCCATCTAAATACTGCCACAAAGAGATCGGTCAGAGTTTAGGACCCAGAGCCTAAGGCTTATGGGATGTGACAGCTGACTGAAAATCAATGAAGTGTGATTTACCAAGCGTCATAATGAGGGCAAGATAAGGCTAGAAAGGTGCTGCCTTGCCTTGCAGACTCAACTGTCTTTGATTTTCAGCTAGATTGTTTCAGTCCCCTACAGAGATGAGACCGATTTTCTTATGAAAACAGAAGATCAGATTTAAAGGAAAAGCCACGGTGGTGCCCATGCTTTGCCTAGTGCTCTTTGCGCTGTGTCTGAGCCGCTCAGGTAGGTGTGATTTCTTCTTCTTCTTCCAAGCTGAGCACAGGTGTTCAAGTTTTTTTCTGCTGGCCAGTTAGCTGCTGCTTTCTGGGGTATGGGGAATGCTGGCTTCCCTCGGTCATCCTTTAAACACTGTGTGAGTAGCAGAAGAGAGTTATATCAGTTGCTGCCTTTGTATTGCAACCACGGTCGGTTTGACAATTAGGTTTTAACAACTGGTGGTGGGGCAATTGCTGGCTAGAAATTAACAAAAATCCTAAACTCGACTTTTGGCTGCTAAAGGGAGTTAAGGGAGAATTTCCATGACCAAGAGAAAAACTGAAATACTTCAGGCAAACTGATAAAATGCTAAGTGTCTTGTCTGTATTTATTGGGGTATTTTACTCATTTATTTAGCAGACTTTCTGTCCCAGAACTCCTGTTCTGCACCTGTGGGGAGCAGCAACTTGGACAGGTCACAGAGAGGCAGGAATCTGGGAGATGGGGAGATGGCATACAGTGCTTGAGTACTTGAACACATGTTAACCTGACAGGGAACTCCCCAGTTTTTGCCTCTGTCAGTGCATCATATGGTAAATTCAGGGATGTATCTGTACTATGGCTGCTTCTCTGTTTTTTTTTCAAAGACAGTGCTGTCAGACTGTTCAATGTTTTCTTCATGGCTTTATCTAAATTAATCCGAAAGTGGTGCTTGGTCAAAGAAAGACTATTTTCCCATAAGATATTTCTTATTTCTCATTAATAACTTCTGCTTTTAAACTGTCTTTGTGCAAGTACTGAGGCTATCTTACAGAGACAACAATCTTCTTCCTTCTGACTTTCTTCCTTGTGAGACTCCTCAAGCTTTTTTCACCTTTTTGTAGCTTCCTCAGCAGATGAGATTCAAGATATCCAGCCCCAAACCCAGCTTTACCACCTGTCTTCTATACCCACTTGGAGCATTAGGTACCTGAACTTTATGTGAGATATGGGCTGTGAAATGGCACCATTTTCTTTTGAGGAAGGTCTTACAGATCCACGGACACAGGGTGTGCGGCTGCGTGTATGCATGCAGGATGTCATACTCAAAAAAGCAGTGTAATCTAACATTAAGAGAGAGCTGGTTTTGATTCTGCATATTTTGGGGTTATGGATTTTTTCTATTCAATGGCTTTTCTGTTAATTTTCCCATTTTTAACCACCATACATCCCTATGAATCTCTTAAAGGGAAAGCGAAACATCTAGGAGATGGAGTCTCTGCAAAGACTCTTGTATCTCAGAGGGTTGGACCTCTGAGGCTGTGGGTAGTGAGGGGAGAGAAATGTGCTCTTTCTCTTCCTTTGGTTGCAGATGCAATACTCATCTGCAGTATTTTGGAAGCCAATCTAGTTCCCTAGACAGACTGCAGACTCTGTCCTTCATTTGCTGTGGTGATGTTAGGGTCAGCTCTGGCATGAAAATAAACCCTGGAACAAGCAGAAGGGGCATTTGTGGAAATAGCAGTCCTCAAGGGCTTGTAACAAAGTGACAAGACCAAGTGTGGCCACAGGACCACTATAAATGTGCTGACAGCTGAGCCATGCCTGGCTGTGGGATGGAGCAGGTGGAAATGCATGTGAAAGCTTCCTCTGACCAGCCCAGGTCTACCTGCCCGGGGCTCAGTAACCCCACCATACTTGTATTCCAGCTACAGAAGACAAACACAGCTTGTGCTAGAACATCTGACAGTAAAGTTGCTATCCTGTAAGCAGTAGGTTTCAGAGTTTATAGCTCCTCAAAGAGGAGCAATATCTTGCTGTGGCTGGAAGTGGGGAATGACAGTGTTGCTCAGACCTTGTGCTATCTTAAGAGGATCCAGACATCATTAAAGAATTATTTTGTCCCATGGAAAGCTCTGCTATGAGACAGGTATTTGCTTTGGGCAATTCTTCTGCTGTGTTGCTTGCTGCCAGGTCTGGCCTCGTGTGCAGCCTCAGACAGACCCTGACTGAGGTGGAGGAGGCTGCACAGCCTGTCGTGCCCAGGAGATGGGCAGCAGCTGCTGGGGAAGAGGACAGGGGCAGAGATAATGATCCATGGTCACATCCTTTCCTCCATGTAGGGGCAGACCATGACCCTCTGCCTCCAGCTTTCTCTCTGGAGCGGCTGCTGGGTTTGAATGCCCTTTCTCTCCATGTGCAAGGGACCCTGCTAGGGGCTGCCTTAACTCTAATTGTTGATGCACACTGTGTGAGCATATTGGCTGTGCCCTTCAGGGCTCTCCTACTGTCAGGTTCTGGCACCATCCATGGGCCATGACCCTCTGCCTGCAGACCCCTCCTGCAACTAATGCTTGGCAAGCCAGGCACAGATGTTCTGCTCACCCTGGGGCTGGCAGGGCACAAGCTGGGCTCTGGACAGTGTCCTGTGAGGTCCTTTTTGACTCCTGACACAGCAAGACTGGCCGTGATCCCTGCTGTGTGGGGCCAATATTTTTTCCTCCATGGTGACTTCTAAGAGAGGTAAAATCCTTCTCATCCTTGCTTGCTGTGTATGTGCACAAGAGATGAGATGGAGCTCAATGTCACAGGGAGTGGGGCTGAAGTTTGGGAAAGGGTGGAGGGTCTGAACTGCCTTGGTAGCAGAGGGAAGGGGGAGCATGGTGTCAATGATTGTGGGAGTCACAAATTGTGCAGGTACAGACCATGACGGCTCTGTGCTTGCCTGGCAGATCTAGCCCTGACTGCATCATCCAGCTCCTGCTGCTGCCATGTGGGCTCTTTTTGCTTTGGCAAAAAGGCCATAGGAAGCATAAACCTAGTGCAAAGTCATCACTGCTCTGGTCTGATGATTTCTTTTGGGCTTGGGCTATCTTGTCTTTCCATTCACTTGGCCTGGTTCTGATGAGAGTCTGTGGGTCTGAAGTCCTGCAGAATTTTCTGTACAAGACAAGACCTGCTCAGAGGTGAGTTTTCCTCACATCATTGCTCTGCCTCAGTTCTTCAGGTCATTGCATTCTCCATGTCTGCTTTCTGGTAGTCCCTGCACTTTGTGTTGCTCTCTTCCAGATGTGAATGCCTTCAGTTCAGTTGCTGAAAATGAGGATGCACTCCTTAAGCACTTATTTGAAGGCTATCAGAAATGGGTCCGCCCTGTAGAAAACTCCAACGACACCATCAAAGTCCTTTTTGGGTTAAAAATATCACAGCTTGTGGATGTGGTAAGTGTTGTGTTAGTAAAACATCACTTTTATAAAGATAGTTGTGCCTCCACCTGGGAGGACTGGTAGTGTAATTAGCTTTTGCCTCCTGACACAAGAAACACACAGTAATGGTTGGGCAGCAAAACAGTGAGCATGAAATGATGCTGGTGATATGACCTTCTTCCCCCCTACCCCCAGCATGGAGTGGAGGACTCATTTGTTTTGAAGGAAACCTGAAGGTCCTTTTATCCCTGCTGTTCTCAGGGAGTAAGGCCTAATTTCCATAAGGTTTTAATCAAACAACTCATGCCAGACAGTCCTTGACATCTATGTTGCAATTTAATGACAAGACAGCTACAGAGAGGATTGAGAAAGCATCAGAGCTGGTTGGATATTATTCACTTCAAGCAAACTTGCATTGAGGCCAAAGGTAGCTCAAGTTTTAACACAGCTGGTCACTAAGATAAAACTCTAGAGGCAAAATAGATAATCCTGTGTTTCTGCCCATGTGGAAATTTTCCCTTCTCTTTCCACTACATTGCACAGTGGAATTTGCACAATGCCCAGAGGTACCCACTCAGCAGTGTGCTCCTTACATTCTGCAGCTCCTGGTAATGTCCCCTTGTGCCCTGGAAGGCACTGTCTAATTTTGTGCTTTATTTACATATTTAGGACAAGGTTTCAGCTTGTATCTTTCCAAACTCACTCCAGGCCGAGCAGTGCTGCGAGATGAACCATCCTGTGAGCCCACAACCTTGTGTGACCTGATACCACTTGCAGGCTGAGCCCTGCCTCACCCTGCGTCTTTGGCATATGATTTCTTTGAGCTCCTGTGAAATGCCAGACCTCAATTTTCCAGCCTCAGGGGCTCCCAGCGATAGCAGAGACAGCACCTAGAAAGTCAGTCAGTTTCCCCCAAAGGCGACTGAAGAGCCCAAGCCCATGGGGAAACAGGACCATAGGGATTCCCTCATCTTGGCACAGGGTTGGACTCGGCAGGCATAGGGTCAGGTTCTAATGACTGCTTTGGTATTGCAATCCTCTCTACCTTGTGTCACTCTAGGATGAGAAGAATCAGCTGATGACAACCAATGTGTGGCTGAAACAGGTAAGTTAGACCACATCAGACCTCCCTTTTCCCCATGTGGAACTGCTGAGCTCAGGAGCCATCTCAGTCTGCTGCCCACTGTGCCATCCATCCCATTTTATGATGCTGAGTGGCCAGCACCAAGATACCTAACCAGAAGTTTGTACTTCACTCTTCTCACTTCAGCAAATGTATAGAGACAGAAAGGCAGGCAGGTAGGCCTCTAGGACATAGGGTACCCTTGTGTCCCGACCTGCACCCCAGCTGTGTGCTCAAGCCAGCTGCATTTCACGGAAGCAACACAGCTGGTACTGCAATGGCCGCCCCTGGGATGTGGTATGGGCCCTGAGGGACTATCCTGTCTCAGACTTAGAGGTCACACAAGTACTGTCTCCCTCACCTAAGCCAAGAGTGGTGCCTCGGATAGATTTCTTCATTCCTCAGCATATGTAAAGAGAAAGAAGAGGCCAGTATATTACACACCCACCACAGACCTTTTCCCATTAAAAACTGTGGTAAATGAATCAGGTCTCTCTATCATAATTGCTTCTGGAACTGACAGTGATTTATACAAATATGAGAAATGTGCAAGTTGAACTGTTAGGTCTCCTTTCCTCTTCACTCTTGGAGAATGCTGTTTTTGGTTTAGGTTACATTGCACCAGCTTACTGACCTTGTGATAATTATTTTAATTCTCTCAGCCTTGTGAGTATCTGTAAAGATGTCAGCTGATCCCAGGCAAAGGACATAAAAAGCAAACTGTACTTGAAATCATGCCATGGGGAAAGGTTTTTGGGGGTTGCTGGGCTGGCAGATGAGAAATTTTTGACTCATTTTTTGTCTCGGTCTGGATCCTGTACTGCTGCAGTGAGTGTGAGATTCTGGCTGGAGCAAGACCCCTAAAACCAATACAGTTATTGTGTGTCAAGATGATCTCTCACTTGAAGAAGGAAAAGCTCAGACTTGCCCTCATTGTGGGGAAGACAGGATTTTCCCATTTTGCTGGAGAAATTTCTCTCTGATCCAAATACAGCTGCTGGGAACCTTCCCTGAATTATCTGCAGTATTACAATTTCCCCCCCTTCAGCTGCAATTGTCGAGCCCCTTTTGTGCACAAGGCCATGTCTTGACTCCCTTACTTTGAGTATCCCCTTGGGCAGACAGCAGAGCCCTCCTGTAAAGGGCCCTCATCTGCCCTCATTTGTCCTCTCCTCAGTCCAAACCACACTCCTTGCAGGCTGTAGCACCCACCTTCACCTGTAGGTACAAGCACTGTAGACACACTGATTTCTCTGGAAACCTTTGGAATCCTCAGATTTTAGCCAGAGCAGCTCCACAGGGAACTCAGGACTGTGATTTCCCAGAGCTAGGCTCTCTGGAGTTGTTATTATTTCTAATACTGCTTCTCCATCTGATAGGCTGAGAACATCAAGGCCCAAGGTAATGCAAAGGGAGTGGAAAATGAGGCACAAGTTGTGATTTTCACATATATAAGTGCCCTCAGGAGCTCAGGCTGAGCACTCTATACCTGTGCCTGACTCAGGTGTCCTGCTGTGGAGGTTGTGTGTTTATGTAGACCCAGTTCCCTCAGCCTTTCCTGGTTTAAGAGATGCTCCAGTCCCCTCATCATCTTTATTGCCCTCCACTGGACCTGGTCCAGGAGCTCCCTGTCTCTCTTGTCCTGAGGAGCCCAGAACTGGACACAGCACTCCAGATGTGCCTCACCAGGGCTGAGCACAGGGGCAGGATCACTATTCTTGACCTGCAGGCAATGCTCTTCCTACTGCGCCCCAGGATCCTGTTGGCCTTCTTGGTCCCCAGGACACACTGCTGGCTCATGGACAGCTTGTTGTCCACAGGACCCCCAGGTCCTTCTCCACAGAGCTGCTTTCCAGCAGGTCACCCCCACCCTGGGCTGGTGCCTGGGGTTGTTCCTCCCCAGGTGCAGGATCATGCATCTGCCTTTGTTGTATTTTGGATGTTTCTTCTCCTTCCATCCCTCCAGCCTGCCCAGGTCTCACTGAAAGGCTGCACAGCCCTCTGGGTTATCAGCCACTGCTCCCAGCTCTGTGTCATCAGTGAACTTGGTGAGAAGGCATCTGCTCCTTCATCCAAGTCACTGGTAAATAAGTTTAACAACATTGGGCTCAGCATGGAAACTTGGAGGACACCACCAGTGACAGGCTTCCAACCAGACACTGTGGCACTGATTACAAACTCTTTGGGATCTGTCATTCTGCCAGGGTCTCAATCCACCTCATTGTCCACTTATCCAGTCCAAACGTCCAGAATTTGCCTATGAGGATATTGTGAGAGAGACAGTGTTGAAAGCCTTGCTGTAGTCAAGGTAGACAATATCCAGTGCTCTTCTCTTGTCTATCCAGGGAGTTGTTTAATCGTAGAAGGCAATCAGGTTGGTCAAGCATGATTTACTTTTAGTGAATCCGTGCTGATTCCTCCTGATCACCTTAATAATTTCTCTATCGTGTGTTACTTTGCTTGAATAAGCAAAGCTTAAACACCAGCTTTTTTTTTTCTTTTTCCTTTTTTTGTTAACTTCAAATATCCTGATGCTCAAGATAGTAGGACTTGATACACAAGCAGGCTGACACACAAGGTTCAGAGGAGCCTTTAATAGTTTCTGAGAAAGTGTCTGCATTCAAGCAAGCTATGGGATCTACTAGCAAGGTCAAGAATCTGGGTCCAGTGCTTTTTGTTCCACTGGCGGGGGGTTAAACTCTTCAGTGACAGCACAGAAATGGGAATTTGGCAGAACTGGAGGAAGGAGAGAGCAATTGCAATGTCTGGAGCAGCTTGGAAGAAAGGGAGAAGAGAGGAAAGAGCTTTATGCATCTGCTGCTACAGTTTGTATCAGCATAGCCCACAGGGAGATTCCTGTTTTAAACTGCTCATTTTCGATGTCTGCACACAATCTATTTTCTGCTCTACTAAGAAGACACAACCATTTGCCTTGCAGTCATGAAAGAGCACTTTAGCTGGGAGAGAAATCAGTGCAGAGCAGGGGGAAAGCGAAGAGTATTGCAGATGGAACAAATAACCCAGGCCAAGGGGCTGCTCCAATTCAGCTCCAGAGGGATGATTCTATCTCTAGCTGGCTCACAGGGTATTTGCTGCTCTTGTGTTAGTAAAGACTACATGATGACTGTGTTGGTTGCTCCTCAGCCCTGACTGTCCCCTTGCATGATGTATGTTTCCAGCCTAGGCCCCATTGTACCTATTACAGGAAGCATCCAGGACATAGGTGAGACTGTGACCACTTAACAGCCTAGGCTGCTGGAGACATCTGTTAGATACCCATCCTCAGAGAAAAGTTAATGCTAAAAGTGGTTAATGCTAAAAATGCTGAAGTTCTCTGTCCCTGATTGTGATGCTATGAGCAGCAATGGCCCCTCTTCTCTTTCCACACCTGAATAATAACAAATGTCTCTAGGTATAGCTTTGAAAACATGTGGAATCAAAGAAATAAGAAGGGAATATAGAGAATTAATAGACAATATTGCTTTTTTGATTCATCCTTAAGTCATGGAGGAAATTGCCCAGTGAAGGCTGAGACTTCCACATCCCTGGAGATCTCTTAGTGCTGCAGCTTAATGGAAACTGGTTCATTTTCCACTTCTTGGTATTGACCACAGTCTACAGCTCTTGCATCATGTTGCTGCTATTTCTGTGGACAAATGAGTATCCTCATAAATAATGAACAAAGATCAGAGAGCTGATTTTCCATTGCTTTTTTTGTGGAAACATCCAGGTTGTTAGAGCCACTTTGTTATGATCTCCCTAACTGAAAATCCAAAAAAGGAGAGAAAAATTGTTCTAGAGCTCAGCATGATGAAAATGGAGAGGACGCTCCCTGCTTTTGTAACCAAATACTTTATAACACCATCATATTATTTTTCCTGCAATAGTCTGCAGGTATTTCTGATGAAAGACCAATTTATTTGTTTTTTGCAAGGATAGTGTACTGATATTAGGTGTTGTATTCCATTCTCTGAAAAAAGCCAGGTCTTCACTGAAAAGTGAATTAAGGCTACCTCTGCTCATTTGAGTACTAGTACCCACACCACTTAGAGTCCATGGGGTCTTCCATGGGGTCTGTGCCAGCCAAAACCAGCTTGGGTTAGTTCTCAGAGGGAAGGAAAGCTGCTGCACTAAAGGGAAGTGGCTCCTTCCTTCTAGACTACTCTCAGGTGGGCTGTGCAGGGTGGTGAGGGAAGTGAGAGTCAAGTGCTCTCCAGAAGTGGCCTTGAGGTGGCCAGCCTAAGGGTGGGTTGTTGGGTCTCATCTGTGTCTGGAGGGGCAGTGCTTGTGGGGATTAACACCTCCCAGCCATGCCCATCTCTGCAGCTGAGCAGCCTCATACCAGGCTGTGCCTGCTGTGCTGTGCATGCAGTTGATGAGGCACATGCAGGATTGAAAGAGGCTGCTGCATGTGAGTGGGCAGAGGACTCTGCTGTTTTGTTACAGGAATGGATTGACCACAAACTCTCCTGGAATCCTGAGGAATATGGCGGGATCACCACTATCCGGGTCCCCTCTGAGTCTCTGTGGCTTCCCGACATTGTTCTGTTTGAAAAGTGAGTAGTGTGGCTCCTTGCTCTGGGCTTAGGCCAGAGTTGGGCAAGGCATGTCAGCTATGGTGAGGCTTGTGTGTGCTGCCAGAAGGCTGCTTCTTTAGCAGTATGAATGTTGCGCACCTTGTGCTCCAGGTGAGGGATAGAAAGCAGGGCTGAAATCGGGTAGGACTGGGGCAAACATAGTCCTGAACTCTTGGTGCTGTTTCTTCCTGTCCAACTCCCAGTGCTGACGGACGTTTTGAGGGATCCCTGATGACCAAAGCCGTAGTGAAGTACAATGGAGTGGTGACCTGGACACCACCGGCCAGTTATAAGAGCTCCTGCACAATGGATGTGACCTTCTTCCCCTTCGACAGGCAGAACTGCTCCATGAAGTTTGGGTCTTGGACATATGATGGCAATATGGTGGACTTGATTTTAGTGGATGAAAATGTAGACAGGAAAGACTTCTTTGATAATGGGGAGTGGGAAATCTTAAATGCCAAAGGTATGAAAGGGAACAGGAAGGATGGGCTGTACTCTTACCCATTTGTCACTTACTCCTTTGTGTTGAGGCGCCTTCCATTGTTTTACACTCTTTTCTTAATAATCCCTTGCCTGGGCTTGTCTTTTCTAACTGTCCTGGTATTTTACCTACCTTCAGATGAAGGAGAAAAGCTTTCATTGTCGACATCAGTTCTAGTCTCCCTCACTGTTTTCCTTTTAGTGATTGAGGAAATAATCCCTTCTTCTTCCAAAGTCATCCCTCTGATCGGTGAGTATCTTCTCTTCATCATGATTTTTGTGACCCTCTCTATCATCGTGACTGTGTTTGTTATCAATGTCCACCACCGATCCTCAGCAACTTACCATCCCATGGCTCCCTGGGTTAAAAGGCTCTTTCTCCAAAAGTTGCCTCGTCTGCTCTGCATGAAGGGCCATGTAGATCGCTACTCATTCTCAGAGACTGAAGAAAAGGGAACCATCTCAAAATCAAAGTTTCTGGGAAAGCAGAAATACAAGCAAGCAAAAGACGGAGAAAAAATTGTTATTGCCTTTCTGGAAAAGGCAGCTGACTCCATTCGGTACATTTCCAGGCACGTTAAAAAGGAGCATTTCATCAGACAGGTAGGTGGAGGGAGGGTATTTCCTTGACAGCAATGGCTTCCAAGTTCTTTCCTTTTCTGCATGATTTTCCCTTTGCCTCTTCCTCCTGCTCTCCTCTGACATTCTTCCTCAGACCTTGATAAATAATATGTTTTTTGAGACGACACATAGCTTTAAGGAGAAGTGTATTGCTCTGTGAGAGTCTCTGCTCTTCACAGATGCAAGATATTCCAGGAGCCTCTCCTGTAGGAATTCCTGGTGTGGGATTATTTTAATAACCTTGTCCTGTGTAAGTTCAGGATACACATGAATCTGGAAGCCCCTAAACTGTTGTATGCTCAAAAAACGTAACTGTCACACTTACACACTGGCAAGCTCTATGGCATTTGCCAGGTGTCAGTCCTGGCTTCCCAGCACATACTGTGCACTGCATAGCTGCTCTGTTTTGAGTGAAGGTCTTCCCGATTTTCACTAACACCTGTTTAGATTAGCTCCCAACTCTACACTTTGCCTCCTGGCTTTTAAAAGGGCAGATTACTGTGTTTGCAAACAACGCATCTCATGCAAGGGTAGGACAGCAGTGCAATGCAGCTAGCAGCATTTGGAAAAACTTCTGTTAGCACCCTCCTAGCAAGAGCTAGGGCTTTGTTCTAATTGCAGTGAGAGGGCTACAGCAGAAAGAAGAACAGTAAACCAAAAATGCCGTATGTGAACACATACTGTCCATGACTGAAACTTGTTGGAAGCTGAAATTATTTTAATAAAAAGGTGAATAAAAAGTGCTATTTATTCACCTTAATAAATAACACTTTTGTGTGCACATAGTTGTGCCAGCACTCACAATTCAAAATTCCCCTCCTGAGTGTACCCAATCTGAGTCAAGAAATCACTTAAGCAAACACAAGTAAATTGTACTGCTTGTACTGGAATCAGTGCCTGTGTCCAAGTGATATGCCAGAGCCTCATCCTGGCACTTAGAAGGAAATGCAGATCTGTAAAAAGAAATACAGTTTACTGTAAAGCCATCTTCAAGTCTAAGTCTGCAAATTTCCATATATGCACTTAACTAAAAGCTTTTGTGCAGGCTGAGGAAGTCTCATCACCATGTGCATAGAACTATGGAATTGTTTTAGGGAGTTGAGCAGTTTGCAGCGATGAGTGCTGAAGCAGTGATCTCTATTAGTTTTAGGCTACCAATACTACAAACCTCTAATTTTAAAACCAGATTTGAGGGGCTGAAATATATGTAGCAGTATCAACACAGTACCAGGCTTGTTACTATTTATGTTTATCCTCCCTCTGTCCTTCCCAGGTTGTACAAGACTGGAAATTTGTAGCTCAAGTCCTGGATCGGATCTTCCTGTGGTTATTTCTGGTGGTGTCAGTGACGGGTTCAGTTCTCATCTTTACCCCTGCATTACGGATGTGGTTGAACAACACTTTGTAGAAAATACTCCCTGAGTAACATACAAGTACAGTGCCAAGGGACAGTGGTGCCTTGGAGCTTGGTCTCTGCTGTACAAGAGGGGAAGCAGCAGCAAGAATGAGGGAAGATGATGGTAACAGCGGGTATTTATTAGTGCTTTCAATCTTCATAATAACTCTACCACTTACAGATTTTGCCGAAATCAGAGAAGACCTTGGTGCACAGCCAAGGCCTAAAGTGAACTGTGGTTGCACAACTGAGTTATAATTATTTTATTGTTAGCTTGGTTGTATTACTATAAAAGCCAAGATTATTAATTAAAATTGGAAATAGAAGGTCTTGTACAATCATTATACTTAAAAGACAGATCTGCCAGTTAAAATGCTACACTGTAAAAGAAGTTACAGTAGAAACACAAATCTCTACTCAAGTTTATCTGTGTTTCCAAGTAAAAACCACTAAGTGTCTACAGGTTGCTTTATGAGTATGTCAGAACTGGCAATTGCATAGCATGTGCAACAGAAAAAGTATGAATTCTTCTTAGATAAGATGCTCAAAACCTTGACTCTCTAGCCTCACCTTGCTGCAGGATCAGCTTGACAGGGGCAGAATCTACCACTGTCCACCTGCTACCAGCCTTTATGGCATGCACACTTTGTCTCTCACCTCTACCATCAGGAAGCTACAAGGTATTGCCCACTTTCCAGTATTATTTGCAATTTTGCTTGCTGCTCTGTAATATACCAGAAGGCTGACAAAGTGACGATTTTCCCCCATGCTCCACATTTGGAAAATATTATTCCTTCACCTGCTTGTTCACAAGTGGAATATCACCTAAGCAAAGATAAGGCTATGTTATTTCATAAGGCAACAGTGATATTCCTGAAGTGTTCAGCTGGAAGGAAGCTAGAGACATCTCTTCTGGCAGATGAAAGTTGTTGCAGGAGTGGGGTTTCTCTTGAGAGCTATGGGGTGGGCTGGTCACCAGGAAGACACATTTTTGGATGTTGGTTGTCCATATTTCCTAGGCAATTCAGAATTTCATGCCTTTGATTCATTTATTCGGGGATCCTTTTGCATGATTAGCAACAGCTCTTAAAAGTGTTAAATAAGTGAGATGTGACAGAAAACACCCAGGTGAAACCCTTGAACACAGGAATGAAGCTCTCACCACCTTTGCTCGGGCAGTTTTTTCCAACATGGTGTGCTTTAGAAAATCCTATTCAGAACTTGCAAATGTTTTCAAGGTTAGCAAAGGATTCGGAGATCCAATTTTTGACAATCTAAATATGTGTTAAAGTTTTAGCCTTGAAACTGTCGCCCTAGAGATAGAGGTTAGAAAGTGTTAAAAATATAGAGAGGTGTTCTTGTGCATGCACACCAGACCTCCATGAGTTAATGTAATCCCATCATATTGTGTCAATGCAGAAACTTATGTTCACTTGTGCAATTATTATTAATAAAGATACATTTAGTAAATGATTCCTGGAGTGTCCTTACACTGGGGTTTGCTGTTGATTTGCTGTCAACAAAGCTAGACTGTAACCCATTTCAAAAGTTTTGTCCCAAGTCTATTCAGAGCTTGGCTTGTTCTTGGAAAGTCCTCATTACTTTTTAGCTCTGTATGTGAGTTTGAGCAAGAAGCATTCAGATGTGGTTATTATATTGCTGGAATAAACTCATTTAGTTTAGCATATACAGAGAGATGTCTTAGCATAAGATAGTGGCATAGAACTCATACACATTGACCATTCTATCAGTCACTCCCCTCTTGCATAAAGTGTATTTTTTCCCATAGTACTGTGAAATGTCTGTAGGAAAAGAGCCAGGAAGCTCTTATTTGCAGTACCTCCAGACTCTTGAGCTCCAGTGGTGACAGGTATTCCCTGTAAGCAGTGCTTTTAGGAGGCTGCCTGTTAGCCATGACAGATGACAACCTCCTCTCTTGGGCAACTGCCTCAGGTGTCCATCTGACAGATGGTCCTGTCTCCACTATGCAACACTTTGGATGCCCACCCGCAGGCAACACATGGCTCTGTCTCACACATCCATGTCTGATGCCAAGCTGCTTTTTCTGGCTTATGCTGGTGGAGATCAGCAGAGCTCATGTGTTGGAGATGTATGGAAATTGCACAGGTATGGCTTCTGGTCTCACATCTTCCTAGCATTGCATCTGGTACTGCTACATCTGTAGTCTTGCTACTCATTCCCTTGTGCTGCCTGATCCTGAGCTTCTCTAAATCTCTTTGCTGCTGGCCCACAAAAGCATTCAACACGTACCCCACAATGGTCTGCCACTAAAAACGCAACAAGGGAAGACATTTGGGCAGACAGTCCTCCAATGGGGCCTTCCACCTGCTCTGCTTGTGGATGACAATATTGCAAATCACAGATCTTAAAAAAACCAAACAGTAACCCTCCATTTTAATACTGTCCCAACCTGTGCTGCCTCAGTTTCTGGGCACTGGTTTGCCAAGACATTGGCGCTGCTTGGCAAGACCATGTGTGTCCCCACTCACCAAAAGATAAATATGAAAAACTCTTCTGGGCCTTTTAGTGGAGGCAAACTGGAAGAATAGTCTCCCTTGGGAAGAGAATGTAAAGAGATGTTGAGCTGGTGATTTTCTTCTGTGCTTTTAAAGTTAACTAGTAGATGCCATCACTCCCAATCAGAGGAGAATTCTTGCTGCCAGTGGTACATATTAATAAGAGATATATTAATAAGGGGTATTGCTGATGTGACTTTGGAGCTGATGGGGTGAGAATAGACCTTTCCTGTGGCTGTGCACAATGCATGACCCAAATCAGCATCTAGGATGGCACCAGCTCTAGTTGTAACTTTTCTTGTTATTTCCTTTAGAAGGTCCTCCAACCTTCAGCAAGAGTTGGGGCAAGCAAAAATATAATTTTTTTTGTGGGCTCTTCCATGTCTGCTTGTAGGGGCACCCCTACTGCAGCCTTCTTCAGGGTGACATACTGATAATGCTTCTTGTATCCCCCATCTCCATTCTCTATAATCAGCCAAGTACTTTCACAAAGCTGGCAGCAGTACATTAGGCTCCTCGTACTGAATGTGCCAAACATGTCTGAGAAACACAAAAGATGGCTCCAAAAGTTACTGAGTTGGGGAAAGGAAGGGTAAACAGTACATTAAAAAGAGACTGAAGATGACTTTGCAAATCAGGGATTTTGCTGAAGAAGATTGTTGACTGTGGAGTTGCTGTCATGCTTAAGACACCAATGCACTGCACCTTCACCCACAATATTTTCATGGTTTGGATGGTCATAGAATGTAACAGTGAATGCTAGCAGTCAGATATCTTTCCCATAAAAATGAAGTTTTAAGGCTCAGAATTCAGCTCTCTTCTTCAAATTTCATTTATTTTCCCTCACCTTCTTTCTGATTAAAGAGCCAGTATAGTAAATGTCATTTAGTAGCATCTATAAACACATTTCACAACAGGAAATCTAAAAAACACCCGAACCACAAATTCTTCAAAAAGGAGTATCTCAGGAGTGACATTTAATTGACAGGCTGACAAAATAAACCGTGCTTTTTCATACATCTTTATGACAGTCACTACATAATTGAACAACATTCAGGGGGATTACAAAAAGTAATAGTTTTCTTCCACTTATTTCTCTACAATCATGACTGGGTGGATTAAGACAGTTATATTCTTGTCATTTCATCTTTATCTCTAACATATACACTAATTCATTCACATTCTCTTTAATGAAACATGAAAAAAGAGTAAAAGGCCAGTCAATGACTTCAGAAACAGGGAATCTTACTTTCCAAGGATTGATGATGTTCAGAGCAGACACTGATGCATGGCTGACACTGAAAACACTGCATTGACGCTGTACAGTTACATTTAGAGGCTCTTATAAGAGGGAAGGGCTTTGTATTCTTGGAAACATTTGGTTTAATAGTAGTGGTGCCTTTTAAAGAAGAACTTCTCAGCTCAAAACTTACAGGAATATAAACAAATGAGAGACTTAAGGGTAAACAACCCACATTTTATAGAAACCGCATCACGAACACATCTGCTAAGAGCTTCAGGAGGAAGAACACTAGGATTGGGACCTGGTTACAGAGCAGCAACCTCAGCCCCAAAGAACAAGGCCCTACAGTTACAGGTTTGCACACACAGCACGGACCCATGAGGAGCCAGGAAACAGAACACTGCTGCACAGCTGCTTGAAACAAGGTGCTTGGCTTTCCACAGGATTCACGGCGCCCAGCCCTCTTCTGCTGGGATGTGCATAATCTAGGTTGCTCTTGGATTTTAAAACCACAAAACTTCAGATCAATCCAGTGCTCAGATCAATCCAATTCTGTCTATGACAAGTAGCTACTCAGGGACAAACCCTTCTCTGTTAGGTTTATGTCTGAGCCTGAGCAAGCAAGAGTTTTCAGAGCAGAGCCTGTGGACTAGGACTAGGACCACTGTTAACCTGATGAGATATGTGGCCTGGAAATCCTACTGAAGCTCATCGAGGTCTTGGTACTATCAGGAAGTAGAGGGGACTTTGGTAAGTGGCAGACCAAACTAATTTTAAAAGATTTTAGAAGCATGTAGTTTTCAAATGTGTATGCCTCACATGGTAACAACATTCTAACGTTAAGTCCATTTGTCTTCAAACATAATTAAATGCTTAAGATCTGTCTGATTTCAAACATAAATGTAAACACATACTTTATTGTTCTGGGACCCTCTGTGGCTGGGTGCTGAGCAGAGGGGTTAGGTTAGAGGAGAGAAACAGAAGATAAATTTCTGAGCTGAAAATGAAACAAGATCAAAATTGGATAAAAAGCAGTGGATTGAGTTACACCTCTGCTATTAGTGGCTGGATAAAGAGCCCTACAGTCCCAAATACACAAAGGATTATAAATACCCAGAGAAATACTCTGTCTATCACCATAGCTACATATTTCCAATCATCTTCCACCTGTAAGAGAATGAAAAAAGAGGATAAATTACATATAATGTTACATAAAATTGTGGGTTGACATTATGCAGTAGAAATGTCCCTTGTGCTTTTGAATGTGAGGAAAAACACACATGGAAGTCAGGAATGTCGCCGGTCATGCTTATAGTTGCTGCAGTTTTCAAGTCTTCGGAGTGGGCTGATTTTCCAATGGTATTTAACACTTTTGGCTGAGAACATACAATACTTTCCTAGTCTGCTGAATTGTTCTAAATATTTGAGTCTGAGGGCAGCCCATCCATGATTGTGACGCTGATATTAACAAATAAGACCTGATCATCTGGTGAGTGCAGAATAGAGTGGTTTAACCGCAAGCACAGCCACCATAGCTGCACATCACTAAAACTTGTTGAAGGATTTATCCTGACAGCCCACACAAGACACAGTGCTATCCTGGTCTGATTTGAAACACTGTCTCGCCAATCAAGCCCCAATGATTTCAGGAAACCGGACACATGGACTATGGCAAAACAAGGATTCCAACTGAGCAAACTGTAGTGTGATGTGCTAAGCAGGACAGAGTGGCTTTTGTTTGGCTGAGAGACAGACCTTAGAACTGCATTCAACGAATTTGCTGTCCTTTATCCTTTAAACTGTGCCTTTAAACTTGTACTGCACAAGAAACACTGCATAAGAGGAACATTCACGCATATAAACTAGTGACTAGTTAAGTGCTCTCTGCTGAGGGATTTCACTTGTTTTCCCAATTTTATTATATTTTCATCCAAGGAAATACCGAGTTTAGGATTTTGGTAGTGTTGAGGGTGAGGAATACAGCAGCAGGTATTGGGGAATATAAGTAAAATCTAAGTAGTGTAAGTTTGAAGCTGTAAACTATAATAATGGCAATTCAGCCAGGTGAGAAACAGGTAAATAAAGTAAGACATTACAAGCATGTGTTTTGCTTAATCCTATCCAATCTCCCAGGGCTACTGAGGGGATAGCTATAATAGTCATTAATGCTGGGTTGAGTGATAGGGATGTTATGAAAAAGAGGGTGGCCATGATAGTAACATGACCATGGATAGAAACAGGCTGGTAGTCAGGGAAGAATCTTGGACGACTTCTGAAAATCAGAAATGGAAGCTGTACTTTGCATGAAAGAACATGCAGGAAGAACTCCTACAGCTGTAAATGTTTCTACAATTTTAAAAGGGCTTTTATTTATATAGGACTAGTATATAACACCACCCATACTGCTTTGTATATCTGGCTGAAGCAGAAGCAGCCTCCAGAATAGTTTTTCTCGGTGCATGCCTAAGAACACATCATGTATTTTCCCTGAAAAGTGGATTTTTGTAAATGAAAAATCATGCTTTCCATCTCTAGTATATTCTGAAAGGTAAGATACAAAGCTGCTCACGAACACACTGGACTAAGAATAAAATTTCATGTGGCAGGAGAGATTTGCAAAACGCAAATCAGTGAAACTAGAAAAGAGGGACTTCTCCTGAGCTGTCTAATCATGACAGCAAGTTATTTGGATGACTGCATGCAAAACTTTTTCTTTTTGGGAGAGCATCAGAGAAAGCAGCTGAATCAGTACCTGGATATGTTTTATGCAGCTGGTATGATAATGAAAGCAGGGCTGAAATGTTTGAGTTAAGCAAAGCACTAAGACCATAGGTACTAAGCAGGGCTCAGCTCAATCCCCATCCTCCTCTATGGCCATAGATTCCTGTCTTTTGCTTCAGGCTGGCATGTACTACATGCTGACTCTGTGAATTCAGTCATCAGCTTTACTCCTTTATTCAGAAATTTAGAGATTTTGCTTTCAGATGAAACTTTTTCTGCAGGGCATAAGGAAAGGGGGGAATAAAGGTCATATTTTTCAACAAAATATTCTGATAGAAAGTATGCATATCAACATTTCCCTTATAAAGTTTTCGTGATTTTTCAATATAAATATAGCAATTTTTTTTAAAATCCACTTTGAAATGGATTTTACTATCACAGAGCATCTAAAAAACTTCAAAACCAAAAGCAAAAATTCCATGACAGATCAAAGATATATATTTCATAAGGTTCTAAACACTTTAAAAATATCTTGAAGTGTCAGAGAATTTCTGCTCCTTGTGAATTCTTGGTGTCAGAAAATCCTTTTGCAGCTTCTTTTAGCTCCCTGTGATTACATATGAGGATGTGGCCCCAGAATCCTTTAAATTCTACTGTGCACCATTTTCTAAAACAGTAATCCAAATAGGAAAAAA
>VXBI01008983.1:154598-182918 GCA_013397375.1 Toxostoma redivivum
CACAAGAAAACCCATTAGATGGTCTTTTTCTCCAGCAACTTGTCTTACTGCTTTAGGATTTCCTTCTTAGACCATGACCAGCCTTCATGGACTCCTTTGACTTTCAGGACTCACTCCAAAGGGACTCTGGCAATCAATTTCCTAAACAGGCCAAAGTCTACCTGCTGGAGATCCAGTTCTGCTGGCACCCTTCATAACTCTACCCCAAACTGAAAACTATCGTTCTGTGGTTGCTGTGCCCAGAACTTCCAACTGTCACATCTCCCACTAGTCCTTCTCTGTTCACAAGCAATGTATCCAGTGGGGCACCTTCCCTGCTTGGCTTGCTTCCTGTGTCAGGAAATTATCTTACACACACTCCAGGAACCTCCTAGATTGATTCTTCTCTGCTGTTATACTTCCAGCAGATGTCCCTCATGAAAACAAGGGCGGGTGATTATGATACTTTTTCCAGCCTCCTGTAGAATACATCATCTGCCTGTTCATCCTGGCTAGGTGGTCTGTAACAGACTCCTACCAGGACATATGCCCTGCTGACGGAACCTCTGATCTTTACACACAGGCACTCCACCTTGTCATCACCATTGATTTCAATACAATCAAAACAAGTCCTAATGGGATGGTTACCTCTCTTACCTCTTTGGTTTCATTTTGAGACCTCATATTCTCTGCGATGAACTGGACATTGCTGATGACATCCTTCACCTCTGGGGAGTACTCCATGTGCTCTGCCATCCATTTCAGTGACTGGTGGCTCAGCCGTCTTTTGGTGGTAGGGAGTTCAGTTGTCTTGTCACAGTGACTGCACCGCTGCTCCTTGTTTAATTTGGTGTCTTTGTTTTTGCTGTGCTTTGACTTGCCCAACTTGCTGTCTGATACTTTCTTGTTTTTTCTGGAGGTGGCTTTTTTCTGCTGTTCTAGTGGCCTCTGCATCAACAGGATTTTGGGGAGCAGCCTAAGAAAGACAGTTTTTACCCATTTGGGCATTGTATGTGTCGTTGGAGTCCTGTAATGTATATTGAGGACAAACACTGTGATGACAATTGACAGAGTCACAAATATCATTGTGAAGAGTAAATATTCACCTACTAGGGGAATTACTAAAGAGGTGGATGGGATTGTTTCTGTGATGACCAATAAAAATACAGTCAAAGAAAGAAGCACAGAGATGCAAAGAGTAACTTTCTCACCACAGTCAGATGGCAGGTAAAAAACTAACACAGTCAGGAATGAGATGAAAAGACAGGGAATGATCAGATTTATGGTGTAGAACATTGGCAGCCTTCGAATATAAAAGGAGTATGTTATGTCTGTGTAGATCTCTTCACAGCAGTTATATTTGATATCATGTTTGTAGCCAGAAGCATCAACTATTTCCCATTCACTATTTTCCCAAAAGTCATTCATATCTACTTTGGATCCAATTATGAGAAGATCAATTTTGGCTTTGTCATAAGTCCATGAGCCAAATTTAAGTGAACAGTTCTGATGATCAAATGGGAAAAAGGTAATATCCATAGGACAGGAGCTTTTAAAAATAGCTGGTGGGGTCCAGGTGATCATCCCATCATAGCGAAGGAGGGCTTTGGTCTTGCCTTCAACTTGAAAATCTCCCACAGCACTTGAAAGACAAATGAGGCAAAGAACAAAAAATTACCGTGGAAGTAAAATGTAATGGGGGTTTTCATAGGTGCTGCAAGGGGATATTTTTGAGAGAAAGATTCAAATGAATCAATAAAATGGGTAAAATGAATCATCATACTTATTATACAAGACAATATCTGGTTTCCAAATTTTATCTGCTGGTACCCGAACAAATTCAATGCCATCATACTGTTTGGGATCCCATCGCAGTTTGTAGTCATTCCAAATCTGGAAGAAGAATGGACAAAGATTATAAAACTTTAAATTATCAACAAATATCTGCTTCTCAGATCTTCCTGTACAGTGACAGGAATATGGTGTAGCATGTGGAGAAGGGGACAATGGTCCAAAAGACAGCAAGGCCATGACCTGCAGAAACACTGGGCACATGTGAATATTGCTCCCATCGATTGCTACTCTCTTCTCTGTGATGGGATGGGGTGACAATTTCTATGAACTGCTGGCAAGCTGAGATCTCTCCTCTGTCTTGCACCCCTATGTTTGACCCCTGCACACGAACACCCATCTGCTGCCAGAAGACAGTATTGGCTCCACAAAAGTACTGAAATACCACATCAGGGCAGCAAGGGATGCAGAGCAGCTCTCCTGCATTGCTGTCTATTGCCATATCATGGGGCCATGCTCATCTATTGTATCTCTGTATCTCTTACAGAAAACTTTGCATGGACCACAATTAGTGCCTGAAAAAAGTGGTGCAAATTAGCTATATTTTCTCAGCAGTTTAGGTCCTTTAAGGATCCTTATCTATGTAAAAACACTAAAACTATCAGGAATAATGGAGGTGTGTTCCTTTTTCTAATAAATATTTTGGTGGGGATGACCTGGGACTGCAGGGCTGCATATTTAATCACTCTTTAAGGAGGACATCCAGTTAGATTTTCCAGAAGAAAACCAATCATCATGGATTTGGAGAAGAATATATCCCACAGGAAATAAGATGTAACTTCTAGGTAAAAAGAATGAAGAAATTACTTTTTCAAATGTCTAGCTTCTCCTTATTACTTTTTAAAAATCCTTGTTACAAAACAAAAATTTATTTTATAGATGTAACTTACAAGTAACACACATTTCATAATTTTGATGCAAAGTGCATGAGAAACATAATCACTTACATGTCTTAGCCACAAATTTGTCTCCATAATCTGATTGACTTCATCCTATTAAGAAACACAGGGTTAAACAGTTACAGTATCCTGAGATGGTCAAAAACTTAGCCCATAAAAATGGAAAATAGAATTTCACATTAACTGATAGCAGATATTTTCTAACATCTTTCAAGATGTTTACACATTGTACACTCATGTGCAGCCCTACTGAAAAATTAATAAAACTTTACTGAAAAAACATTCCCCATAAATATCACAAATACAGAAAGCTGTACTCTTTTGCCAGGTGTTTGAGTATCTGAAGACCACACAACCTTGAATTGCTCTGACCTATACCAGAGGAATAAGTTTCTTCTTGTGGCCGTGTATTTTGTTGGATTCAGTGTTTAAAAGGCTCTGTTTACACAGTACAGAATTGGTTGAGATTCAAGAAAAATGGCATCTGTATCACAGTGTTTTGAATTTCTACGCCAATCTCTAGAGCAGAGATATACCAGCTTAGAGAGCCCAGGGCTGCTACCTGAGGCAGAGGGGTTTGATGTTGCAGAGTAAGGAAATGAATCTATGCCATTCAAACCACTTGTTCAAGCAACTGGAACAACTTGTCTGACTGAAAGAACAGCAAAGGTCTCAGCGTGTGTACTTAGACACATGTGAAATGAAAGCTACGAGAGTTGTGGGTGTATGCAGCCATCACATCTCCTGCTTCGGCAATTTGCATGTGTTTACAACCATCCCCAAAGTTCAGCAGTATTCTATAGTGAGTCTTACCACATTTGTAAGCTGGGTAATGGCCAGTTCAAAATATACTGTGACAGGATCAGACACATTTTCCACCGGCCTGATGAACTGGTTGTACTGGGAGAAGAGTTTGTGAAATAACCGTTCCTCTGATTTGCAGGCTGTGGTATCTGTATCAGTAAAGATAAAGAGCAGCTAAGCCAGAAGTAAGAAAAAGGGGAAGAAGGTGCTGGATAACATACTAGTCTGTGCTATATTTCTGCATCCTCTGCTTGGGACCATGTTTAAAGCCACCAGAGCACAGAGAGGAGAGGTTGCCAGTATGCTGTCAGTTGAAAGCATCCTCCTGCAGAATGTTGGCTACTCCTTGTTTCCTCAAATAGTAAGGTAATGGTTTCAGTGGTCATGTCTCCTAAACTGGATTTAGCCTTTGAACTTCCATTTGCCCCACCCTGGTATCACAGCAAAGTAGAGTAAGGTGGTGTGAAATATAAGAAGTAGAAATGTGATTCTTCCTGGCAAAACAGGGTGTTTATGAAAACTATAGCTACTTAGAAATTACAAGCTAGAGGCTGCAACTACAGTATCAAAAACTACAGTATCAAAATCTTTATCAGGTGATAAGGCAACTACAATGACGCTTCCTAATCTTAAACATTATGACTGCATTTTATCCCGATGATTAATATTTCCACTCTTTAAATAGCACAATTTTTCTTTGCAGGAAGTTCATTTTTAGTTCTATGAACAAGAGAAAAGTGGAAATATTAACATTTCTTATAGAATAGCATGCAGCTATGTAATACAGAACTGTTCTTTGGGAACAAGTATATCACAGCCATAACCCCTCTTCATTAATGAAGAGCAGACCAGATGGCTTAGATGAAACAAGGTATGTGACAGGCACTGAGCTGGCAACTCACTGCAGAGTTAAAAAGAATGCTCCTAATCTGTTACACACAGTCCAAACCTGAAACAGTTATTTTCACAGTGTTAAAGGCTATACACTTCGATTTCAAAAGGAAAATATTAAATTTTATTGGCTCCGGCAACATCAGCTCAGAAGAACAACTTTCTTGAATAACTTTGCTATTACAATACCTTACTGTAATTAAGCACCTAAGATAAAAATACTTTATAAGGTCATGATTTAGAATTTCCTTCTCATGTTGTACACAGCTATATTATCAAAGCTATGTGATGATCCCAAAGCTATTACTGATACAACTGAGGAAAAATTTGTTCTCAGACTAATTTTTGTAAGTTTTTTGTATTGGTTCCAGCCTGCACTAGAACACATCAGACAAGCAACCATGATGTGATTGCAAATAGTAAACACATAAGGGGTTTGTGCCAGGCAGAGTGATCTCTGGCACAGCATAGGACATAAATTCGCAATTTACATGTCCTTCAGTGAACACAAAAGCCGGTGGATATGCAGATGTCCTGCAAGGAGACACTTGGTCTCAATATGCTGAACTTTAATGATTAGACTGTCCTTCCTCTGCTCTAAAAAAAAGAGAATTCACTTCTAAGGTGATACAAAGCATCCTGAAATTGCAGGGGATTATCATAACTGCAAGATGAAATGTTAGCTACTTGTCACTTACATATATGGAAAGAAAATTCTAGTAAATTTTGAAAATTTGATGTTTCATTCCATCCTTTCAGCATTATTCAGAGAAGACACATGAATGTCTATAAAGTTTGGATGCTTTTATATAATGTATTTTTCAAATCACAAAAAAACTAAAAATTTTCTTTTCAGATTTCATCATCACCACTCATAGCATTGTGAATAGAAGTACACTACCATGGGAACATGAAAACTCAAGACTAAAGTAAATGAATCTAAAATCACGTTTCACTTGAAATTTTTCCACTGGCTTCTTAATAGACACATGCTTAAAAATAAAGCAACAAAACCAAAAAAGTATTTAGGTCTTATCTCATGGTGCTGATTTAAGACAGTTTCTTATGCCTTGTTAAGACAAGCACTATATTTAATACATATCTTGGTCATCTGCAGAAGTGAGACTTTCAAAGCAAATGTGTCCTAAAAGCAAATAATCCTGCTAAACTCAGTGAGAGTTGTGAACAGAAATGATGCAGCATATTTAAAACATAGATCATAAACAATAGTGAACAATAGGTCAAATTCTCACTTCTGAAAGTGTGAGTACTGACCATACACATCCATAGCCTGCATTACTTTAGCACTTGCAAATTCAAGTACCAAATGAAATTACTAGGATTCCTAACCTATTTCTATTTTTTTCCTAGAAACAGTTCTTCCAGTTAATTATCAAACAAAAATGAAGAGTTTTACATTGGAGAACTAGTATTGCTTTAGCTTTTTTCAAATACTATTGAAATGTTACAGATTTCAGGTTAGAAATAGCTGGTGGAGGCTTTACATTGAATTAATTTAAGAAAACAGGAGACGAGACAGTAACTAGAAAATATTCTATAAACTGGTATCAAAGAGAGCCTACCTTTAATCAAAGATGTGAACACGAATGCCCACACACAGCAAGCAGGGCAATACCAACATAACCACGTCTCAGGATACATTGCTAGCAGCAGAACAGAGCTTCCTTTTGAGAACAGAGGTTTGGGGGAAGAAACAAGAGGCAAGAAGACATATAACCCTCTTGATGGTAAATAGGCAGTAGAAGGATGGATTTCTGTTTTGCATCTGCAGCAAACTCTGCAGCCAGCTGAGCAAAGCAAAGCCTTGCAGAGTTGCTTTCACTACCAGTAGGCAAGGAGAGCTTATGCCACGCAGAGCGAAGGGAGTCAGGCAGCATCCTATCAGGTGACTTCATATTTCCAGTCACCCTCACCCCTGCCTCAGGGAACGTGTTGGAGTGCAGGAGAGAGGGGGAAGGCAATAGACAGGACAGCCATCAAGGAGCAGGGGGAGCATTCACTCAGCCCTTCACCCAAGGGTTAAGAACTGTCACCGTACTAAAGCAGCTGCTTTAACTATTGCCCAGTCATCACCCGAGTCCGTCAGATTACACAGAGGTGAAACAGCTCCAGTTTCTTAGCTGAAGACTGATTCTTCAGGTGATAGAAGTGGATGTTATATGTTTTTAACATGTCTATCAGAAGCCATACGAACCTTGAAATAAGCACAGCATCAAGTGATAGAACTGCTTGACAGTATTCTAAGTGAATAAATCCAAGGCAAGCAGACTTGTTATTGCCATCTGACAGGAGCAACTAAGCATGCTAAGTTCTTTCCTGACAGTCAAGTCAGCTTACAACATCAATTCTTCTAACTTTTTTTTTTCCTTGTGTGTGCAGTCTCCTGTGCCACTATGCTAGTGTGGAAATGGAGGAGCAGAATACAGAAAAAGCCAGCAGGTGCTGTGGTGCTTGGCACAGGCCAAGTTCTCTGCAACAGAGTGTTACTCTTAATCATAATAGCAAAAAAACCCTGATCTCATGATCCTTTAGAGGCTGATGCATGTTCCTTCCTCAGGTGCTCAGTACACGTCCTTGCAACAGGAATACCTGAAAAGAATCTGTAGGAAAAGGATGTGAGAAACTGAGGGTCCTGTTAAGCTGCAGGGATGGAAAACACCACAGGTTACTTGGTGCCATCCAGCCTCCCAGAAAGCAATTCAGACAGCTAATCTCCTTTATGTGTGCTCAATCCAGCATGAACAAGTCCGAGTGACTGGATGAATGATTTGATCAAAACAGAAATGCTGTTGCATTTTCAGGCACTTACATTGTTGTGTAAGTGTGGAGAGAAGAAAAAAAAAAGCCAGGAAATGAAAAAAGGATGCCCTTCATACTACAAAATACAGAGGCAAAGCTGCAGAGCAGAATAAAAAATGGTTTGTTATTTATACAAATTGTGAAAGTATGGATAGAAAGGAAGAGGACTATCTGGAAAAAAAAGACTTAGGAATGAGTTGACTGCATAAAGATCCCTGAAATGGACCAGGTTGCCCATGACAAGTTTTGAGGGATGAAAAGTAAATCTTGAAGGATTACAGGCATCAGCCTTACTACAGAGCTCACTAGAAAGGTTGTGATCTGGAGTTCTGCAGAGAGATGAGAAAGCAAAAGAAACAAAACCACGAGTGTTTGGAAGTCTGTGAGTCATTTTGCCCTCTCAAAAGCAGCAGTGTAAGTGCAGACCACAAGGCATGGCTATGAGACATCTCTAAGCTGAAGTTAGATATCAATTGTCCTTAAAAATAATTTTAAATGAAAGTGCAGGTTTCAACATGGTGATTTGTCTTTTAAATTTCCCTTTTGCCAACATTTTCCTAGGAAAGAAGTAAAAAAACCACAAAAAATTTTGCTTTATGCCAAATTTTCCCAAGTTACAATGTTTATTAGAATGGTGTTAACAGTCCAGGTCCATAAACTTGCAGTTTCCTCACTTTACCAAATGAAGTTCATACTTTTTTCTTGAATTGATGCTCCCGTGTTGCACTGTGGCTAACAGAATTACACAGCCATGTGGCATCACAGGATGCCTGTGGCTGGTTGCAGTCATGGCATATGTACTCCTGTTAAAGTCCAGTTCTCCTAGAAGGATGACATACGCTAAAATAGTCAGATACAATTTGAAAACAAATTCACCCCAATTTGAAATGTTTAGACATTTTCCAACTTTTTGTTCTTTCAAAAAAGGTACCAGGCCAGGGAATCAGGTGGGAGAAGTTAACAGATCTGCACATGCATGTCTGCCGACTGAAAGGTCTTCAGAGGTGAGGGTAATGGGTGTGCTTCCTTTACAGAGAGAAGTGCAAGGCCAGCTGGCAAAGATGATCCTTATTGCCACACTCGAGGGAAAGAACTGCTTTGTTGTGGGGAGCAAGGGACTGGGGAAGCAATGGAGGCAATACTAGCCATTCAGTGAGCAGATGGCAGGAGGGATTGCGCTGCTGAGACCCTGCTGGAGCAGGTGCTGCCTTTGGGAAAGGCTGAAGAGGAAGGGCAAGTTCAAACTGAGCCATGACAAGAGCCAATGAGGCATCCAGATAAAGAATGCAGAGAGACCAGCCTCAGCATAAGGAGCAGAGCAAAAAGCTGTTAATCATTGCTACTTGGGAAGGCACCTAATTTAATCTGAGCTGGCCAAAAGAGGCATCAAAAAGCCAGGCTCAAACAGAAAGCATATATTGACAGGCTTTCATCTTTTGACTTCTAAGTGTGGAAGAAGAGGCTGATTTAGTCCTTTCATACGTACTTTACCCTCCAAGCATATATTCACACAGAAAAAAACCTCTGGTTTCTTTTCTGGAGGTAAGGTGGCTCAGGAAAAAGAGGACAAGCAGCTTGCAGGGATACACAAAATCTGCTCACCAAAAAGTTTCTAACACTTCACAACTGGATGCACTTCTCAACTGGAGCTTGATGTTGTTAAAGCTGTGTGGTACTGACAGCTAAAAAAGACAACCTATTTGGAGGGTTGTCTATGCACCCAGGAGCTGAAGGCTTGCACCCTGGTGCTATTTGCAATCCAAATGACAGATCCATTTAGAGTCAGGCTCAGGTTTGAATGGCTGATTTCCTCCTCCAGACCCAAGTAGTCCTTTGTTGGAGAGCTGCTTTTGAGTCGTTTGTAGGATTTGACAATTCAATGGATTAAACTGCACTGGGACAGTTACAAACAGCTCTGTGACAAACACCCTTTCCATGAGATACTCATGTTCTGATCATCTGCTGAGAAGCCCGTGCATCCAGTGGAGGAGTTCACAGTCTGTCAAGTCTTTGTTAATCTACCACTAGCCAAGTGAGTTTGCACTAGGGGCATTTTTCACCCTTTGCTGCTCTGGAAGCACTGGGGGGATCTGAGCCACTTCTCACTGGTTTCTTGCTCAGGGCTAGCTATACATTCACTTGTGGTGCCTGCCCTGAAGCAGCTGAGTGGGACCTCAGCAGCATTTGATTTTATGTTTACTCTTCTACTTACTGCTTTTGCAAGCAGTCAGCTACTAGGGAATCAGCCAACTACCTAGAGCTTGGTCCTCTACATACTCACACACAACGCTTCCTTAGGCATGGGACACCTACTTCTAGTAAAAAGGGATGCCAGCAGAAGAAAACTAATGGAATAGTGAAAGAATCAGTCAAGTCCTGCCATCTGACTGGCAGTTCTGTAGTCAGCCTTGGATATCTTGTGCATTAGCTAAATTAAGGTAAATAGGAAACCCACTAAAGCTCACAGAGGGGAGATTTCTGAGAATGAGAGATACTTAAATTAAGCAAGCAATTACAGGACCATCTCTGAAGGCTGGACCATGAAGCTTCTTATGATCTGAGTGATGAAGGAATAGTTTAGCTTGAAAAGTTTCTATGGACTTGTGCTTTTTCTATGTCTGTGCTGCATGGGCAATTTATCAGCATGTGAACACTGATATTTTACCTTAAAATGTTCTGTTCTGATTTGTGGCATTTGGATACCATCACCTTCCAGATTTTTCAAGACAATAGACTGTAGAAATAAAGCAGACTTTTCAACCATTCAAGGCTTTGCAGACATTAGGCAGGAGGCAGAGGCCACTTGTGACAAGAGGCCACTTCCTCTGAGGAAAGTGTTTGATCTCAGCAAGTACTGGCCTCAAAGTAGGACCCCCCAAGAGATATTTTTCACACAAGTATTTGGGCAAAAGGGACACAAAGATTTACAGCTTTTGGAGGCAAAACCAAAATTCTATTATTTTATGTTGTCAGAGTTATCCTTCACTAACAAGTGTGCATCTATTACTAGGGCAGAGAAAATAATTATTCTATATATTCTCCCATCTGACATCACCCAGATGCCTTCTCAGCTGTTTTTCTTAGTTATTCCTGCTCTGTTTCTGAGATGCATTCTCCCACCCCTATCCCTTCTGTCCCACTTCAATAGGCAAATGACTGATGGACTCTTGGTCTGTATTCCACCTCTCACCTCCCTCATACAGTATAATTTCCTACAGCAGCATAGGAGCAATACTGACAGTACCTGCCTTATCTGTGTCAACTGCAGTCTCATAAAGGTAAAAGATTGCTGTTAATCTGTGTTAGCCCTGAGTGCTGTTGGGATCCACTGTTTTGTTTCAACTTTATCAGAAGAATATTAGGAATCCATCTTTCACTGCCTGCCTGGAAGTCATTTGACTGTCACAGAACAGGACACTACCCTTTGCTAAAGTGTTAGTACAGTCCAGTTTGCCAAGTGTCACACCTGAGCAGTATATTCACACTCCCTGCAGCAAAGCCTGGATCTCACCCACGTGTAAGTCTTGGCCTGTGGCCTCTCTCATGTTCTGGGACCTCATATACCAACAATGTTTGCTCTCTGACCAGTGGTTTGCTTCCAGTGTGCAAGAGATGTGAAGGATGACTGAAGATGGAACTTCAATGGTTATTGTCTGCAGAACAATGTGCTCGTGCTTTAGATTGGATCTTTTATATTAAAGCCTTTTTTTTGTTTGTTTGTTTTTGTTTTGTTTGTTTCTTGTTTTAGTTTTGGTTTTTGCTAGTCAGATTTTAAAGATGTGTGGGAAGAGGCCTTGAAGTTTGTGTTGATTAGGGCATTTCCACAAACTGAGGACAGGATTTCTTCAGTAGCTTTCTTTGCAATAAAGTCCTTTCTTAATTTTTCTTTTGTATTAAAGAGATTGAACCACAGCATCTCTATGAGTCTGCCCCTACTGTCCCAGCTGTGAAGTGGGCAGTCAGTAAGTAGGCAGTCAATACATACTGAGTAGCCAAGCACATGAATTGGGATGCCTATTCCCATGATCCCATCTGCTAAGCAGATCCAGTAACGAGTACAACACAAAGATCCATTTTTTATAAGGTAAAGTGTCACTGATGGCAATATCCCCAAAGCACCTTCCATTGTACTAACAGCATCACCTATTTTTACCTTCTCTGATCTTCAGCTTGAACCAACTCTTCTTGTACTTGATGGAGATTATACAGGCTGATAAAACCTGATCCATTTCAAGGAACTAAACTTCAAACCCATCACCTCTGCTCAGTTTTTTTAGAATTCTCTGCTAAAGCAACAGTTATTGGGAATAGGTTTTGAACATGTAATATGTATGTTTCAACATTTCCCTAATGTAAATACCTTTCTTTGCTGCAAGCATACTTTGTCACTGTAGGGACAGTGTGTTGGCTATTTCTGTACCCTCTTTTGAGCTCCTCACTATAGATCCCATTTCTCCTCAATCCCAAAATGGAAATCAAAAAATGTTTTGAAGCAACTCTAAAGAGCTATAACAGAGAGAGGCCAGCAGAAATCTCTAGCTTTATGCACGCAGTTGTGATAGCTGAAATAACACGATGACTACACAAGCTTGATTAGGATCTTGTGGAAGCCACCAAATTCTATAGACATACGCATTGCCTCCAGGGATGCTGGTATAGCAAACATTTTATTTCTAAAAGATTTAGCATTTGTTAAGTAGAGAAAAAAATGAAATCTAGCAGAAGTGTAAATGGGAATGCTTAAAGGGATGCTATGACATAACATCCTGAAAATATTGGATTCAGTGACCGTGGGAGGGTCTTCTCATGTCCTTTCCCTGTAGTGAGGATAATGGATATAGTAGGAATATTTTTAGGGAGCGTGAAGAGTGGAAAGGGTAGGGCATCTTTAACACATGGTACATGGCCAGACTGAGCTAGTGAATGATGGGAATATGACTGCAGTAAAGAGTTCCAGACAGAATGTCTGAAATTGCCTAGGCTAAAAGGGATTAATATGCAAATTCCCACTTTTAGTCCTTACAAGTTCATGAAGTAATAGACCATTGGAAAGACCAAGTAACTCAAGCACCATGTGAACAGAGCACATCTAACAGTGCTATTGCTGATCCAACAATTCATGGTTGTGGTCATATGCTGACTGAATAACTACTCTGAGGCTATGTTCTAGTGGACTGAGATTTAACCTTAACAATATTTTAGCAAATTTGTGGGTGTGTTCCAAAAAAATAATAAAAGCCATGGAGAACTTGGTAGCTGGGGAAAGAAAAAAAAAGGGTGAGGGGGGAAGAGAGTATTTAAACTAATTAGTGTGGGAAAAAAAACCCTAACAACTGAAAAAGAAGAACCATAGCTGTCATGGGAAATAGGCTGGTCAATGAGCTCGAGGAGAGATGGAACCTTCTTTTTTGTGTAGGCATCTTTTCCCTCCAAACTTTCAGTATCTCAACAGCCATGACCATTCCTCTTGCTCACTTTTAGGTCCCTAAGGGGTACAAAGCAGCCTGTGTAGAAGCTAGACAGGAGCTATGTGTATGCATGGTGACTAGTGAACTAATATATACGTGCTGACTAACCATGTGACTTCTTCCAAATGAGATATATAGTCTGCCTGTTGTTTCTTCAGATGGGACAAATATCATTTGCATTGTTTCCTTAGTGCAGTTTTTGATTCACAACAAATTTACAGAAACTTAGTTTTCTTAAAAATTCATTAAAAATTGACATTTGGAAGGGTCAGTGAGTAGACAGAAAAATATGTAATGAAAAAATATTGTTTGAGCAGGACACAAGGGTGAAATAAAGAAGAGTTCTATTCTTGCTTCAACCATTAGCAACATATATAGCTAACAAAACCATCAGATGGGAAATAGGTTAAATACAATATCTGTCCTAATTTTCATCCAAAATCTGAAGCAGGAAGAACACCAGCTTGCAGATGAAGGATAAATCTTCTCAAATAAGGTTTATCTCCTGGAATATTTGGGCCCCAACATATCCAAGTGCAGGAGAAATAGCAAATGTTTGACTGCATGGTAATAAACACTGTATCCATTCATGCAATTAAATGTCAGATTCTACCTGGGATAAAAACCTCAGAAAAAAAACATGTCTAGACCAGGCAACTCAACATTCCTACATCATTAATCTTTTGTCAGAGGACAGAACTGAGAAAAAGACTTAAGGAAGAAAACTTAAGAAAAGCCTTAGCAATATGCTGGTAATCTGAAAGATGAGCTCACAGCAGGCACCCCATCTCAGTAAAAAAAAAAGTGCCGTTTGAGAGAACTTGTAAATATATGAGGTAAATAATCCACATCTGTAGGAATTCTGCCATTCACTTCTCAGATTTCCTCTGTAATGAAACGAATCAATGTCCATTTCAAAATATCTGTGGTGCCTTGGCCTGATATCTGAAACACTTTCCCAGATGATGAAACTGTTGAAGGGCACAGCTTCTACACATATCAAAAAGAAGTTGCAAGCTTTGTTTGAAAGTTTTCAAGACTTCAGCCCTTTCTCCTAATTTTGGAACAATGAAATGCTCTACTAATGTTTCTCTTAAAAATTCTTTATGTCCAACTCTCCAACATTTCCCAGGATCCTAAAACATTTTATGGACACTGCAAGGATGTTTGCACATGGCAAAAAGGGCTCAATATGTTCAAGACATACTCAAAATTTTGTGTGGGAACTTGCCTTATTAAATGCAAATGAATGGAAAATATCTGAACTGGGACTGGAAGTTTAAGTAATCCTGTACATTTCAGAGTCTGTGAGATGCTGTTATCCTTAGTATCCTGTAGCTTTTGAAGAAACAGTGTTGTTGGTGATTATCTGTGCTTCATTTTGTGAGCAGTGTCGATCCCTTGAGCTTGGTGAGAATATTACTCTTGTTAATTTAGCTTACTCCCCCTTTGCTCCTAAAGACCATATCAGCACTCTGGAAAAAGAAAAGCAGTAGTAAAAATGTTTGTGTCTGAGTGAACCCAGAATTTCCCTCTCTGTCTGTTTTCCCAACCCATCACTAAAGGTTTCTGAAGTTCCTTAATGCCAGTGGGAAGTAAGGATGCAGTCATGTAACACACAAGCAGCCAAATTTCAGTGTCAAAAAGATTTACTTTGCAAGAGCTCTGCACAAACACACTGACAGGCAGACAATCTTCAGAGATGTCAATTTCTAAACTGGCACAAGAGGCAAGGCAAGGAGGAAAAGGAGGAACTCATTGCTCACATGAACAACTGGAACAGCCAAAGCACTGGACAATCAGTGGAGTAAACAAAAATTGAACTTGAATGCTTCAATGCACTAACCACTAAAAGATACTTTCTGGACAATCAGACATATTCAAAATTATAATTTCATCTGAAAATAAGACTCTTTTTCTGTTTCTCAACAGATTTCACCAGAAATTGGTCAGGAAGAGCCCTTCTGGCAAAAATTATAGACAAAAATCATTTAAAATTTTTTTAACAAAATCAACAACAGAAACAGGGAGGAACTTAGTCAGTTAGACCTCAATAGTTCTGTAAAGATTCCATGTGGAGCTGAAAAATTGTGTAAATGCTTTTCTTTAGACTTTGTGAAAACCAGTCAAAACACAGAGATTTAGTGCAGCACTGATGTCAGATCCTTGGCATGCAATAAAGCACATGAAGCGTGTCTGGATTTCCCATCAGCTGAAACTTTTGTCAGAATTCTTCACAGAGGACATTTTTCCCCTCCAGAAAGGAACTGGTGCAAATCTCTGAAGAATTTTGATCTCTTTGAAAGAGAAAATTGTTACCTCAGCAAGTTTTCACTGTGCCATAGAACTTGTACTCAGATTGTGCTGACATGCTGTAGCAGCACTGTTTTAAATAGCCCAAAGCTATTTACCTGAGCTATTCCTACAGTTTATCAGAAAATCATACAGATTCTCACAAGAAATTTTAATTTTCTTTTAGGCAAATTACGAAAAGTGAACTAAAGGAGTATTTGGCCAAACCTAAACTTCACTAACAGAGTTCCTGGTGAGGGGAAGCATGCTATAACTGAGCGACATATAACATTCTCAGAAAAGCAAGCAGCCAAGTGATATCTCCAATGAAATCTCATCATGACATATCTCCTCTGAAAATATTTCAACTGCCAGTTGGACAGGGAGAGAAGTCTTTTATCCTTCGAAAATGGTGCCATCCTTCTATGAGCAGAACCACTCAGACAGAAATCCATTTCTTTAGCAGAGAATATTTTTAATCCTCTTAAAAACTAATTTCTGAACCCCTTAATTCTTTACTTAATTGATGGCTCTCAAATGAAGTGTGCTGAGAAAAAGACTGCTGTGGGACTGACAGAATTTAAATCATCAGCAGCATAAAGAATAAAGACACTGCAGTGTAAGTGACCAAAGCTCCAGAGGTCCTGAAACACTATTTTTTAACCATTTGGGGCTGGCTTAAGTTTGCATCTGGAAGGAGAGCATTTCAAGTCTGCCAAAGGAGACTAGCAGCCATTCCAATTTAAATGGATAATGAATTAAGATCCAAATCTTCTGGTAATTCAGAAAGAAAAAAGTAACACCTCATCCTTGGTTATGTGAAGAGCAATTCTGCTAAGAAAACAGTAATTTTGTAACTGAAGGCACAAATGGAAGCATTTAGGTTAACAAGAGCTAAGTGGCAAGATCCTGCTTCTGATAGGTCACTGGACTTGTCCATCCCGCCTTATGGATAACTGTGTATTAGTGAAGGAGGCAGGAGGCCATCAGCAAAGTTGACTGACTCTTCTTTATATAGCAAAGCTTTATTTTTGTTAAATTACTATGTGATAGCTACAGAGTTCCGTACACTTCATTTAATGCTTGTCTTTGTGAACCTCATGAGTTCTGACATTTCTAGGACAGGCTGAGCCATCAATACCTCTTGTGCCTCTGGCCAAAAAGTCTAAGAGAAAGCCTGATGTCATTATGGTCAGAAACCATATTTTCTTTTGTGCTCTGTCTGAAAAAGCTTTTTGAAGGAGTATCAGCAACCTCTTAATGGGCATTCTGACTGAGAGAGAGAGGAAGTGGAAAAATTAATTTAAAACATCATCTGCTTTAGTTACAGAAATATTGCCACTGGCTATTATCCTGAAAGGCAGTGTCTAAAGGGGAAAGGCTTCAAGCTTTGTACACAGCCTTAAGATTAGACACGGAGTATTTGGTGATCTGTTGCCAATGCCACAGTCTTTGTGATAAAATGTTAGGTTTAGGCAGGGCAGAGATATTCCTCTCTTTGCTTCAGGCAGAAGTAGATAACCTGACTAATGGGGATTAATTCCATCTTGCTCTAGCTATACAGAAATGAGGCATCCCTTTCAAGGCTTTCTATACTATCAGTAGATTTGCTGCTGCAGAGACTTCAGACAGAGACATCTCAGAGCCTGCTCTGCAGGGACTAACTAACTCAGCTTTCTGGGTGGTTCAGGTTGGGCTAGCTAGATCCCAGCCTTTTTCCTCCCATTGTTTCATCTGGCCCAACAAGATAACAAAGTTATATCAAATCTTCTCTAGGCTCTGAGACTGGCACAGAATCCATTTGCTATATGCTTGTATCACCAAACACCTTCTAAAATTTAAAACTTAGGCATTAACAAGGAAGACGTTCAGGTGGATAATAATCAGAGTAGATTTACATGAATAATGAGAATAATTTGCTTGTTTTTATGGACAAAATTGGGTGACAGAAGTGAGGGAAAAAAATGACAATTCCTTTGCAGGCCTTCAGAGGCTGTGCTGCAGGTCCTATGTCAACTTTATATGATGGATGCCTTAAGGCATTGTACCAGTAATTTTGTACATCTATGGTATTTGAGGTCATGACTCATCTGTATTAGTATCTGATGAAGCACAAATTGGTGCAAAAAATCTGATAACAATCACCAAGAGAGTTGGGCAGCTGAGTGCTGTAACTAAATACTGTGATATGATTTTTGTCACAGTATCTAGCAACACATTATTAAAAGCATCTTAAAACATCCTCCATTACCTGCTTAAGGAGGGATGTAAATATGAAGATATAATTGAAGCCAGAGCTTGTGTTCAGATGGAATGTGCATAAAAGGCCAAATTTCAACTGTCATTCATTTATACTACAGAAGATGCAGCAGTTTTGAATCAAAGGTGAAGAAGGTAAATATAAATTGGCAGGACATCCCTTGGATTCCGGGTGCAAATTCAGTTAAAATGTTCCAGGGCCACAAATGCGAACATTAGGGGGAAGACATGATGAAGAGGAAAAACAGATACACAGTGTCAACTGGGTATCACAGTGTGTTGGTGCCATGCCAAACATCAGCACCAAGACAAGCAAGAGTGTGTCAGTGATTGTCTGACATATTTACATTGCCAATGAGCTGCAGCTTGACAAGGAAGAGCAAAGGGTGAAATTCCCTGTGCAGACCCATGAGAAGTGAGCAGCAATGACAGCTAACATCTGCTGGAGCTAAAGTGTTGACAGTTCAGCCAACAGGATCCCCTTGTTTAGAGATAGCTAGAAGCCTTGCAATTCAGAAAAGGTCAAAATCTGCAAGAAGGCAAAAAATTCAATGAAATGGGTTTTTTGCAAAGAGGACTTAATTTTTCTTGGTCGCCTCTGTGGCCAGAAGAAATTTTTCAGGTAAAATAATTTCTGTTTAAATTCTAATTTGTGAGGTTTTTTGAAGTTAGATCTCTTGAAAAGAAAATGGTTAGTTTTAGGAAGGGAAAACTATTAAAATTCAAAGCCAGTCTGATAAACAGTTTTAGGTTTTACTGTCTTGGTAGCCTGTACCCACAAAATACTTTGTTTCTTCTAACAATATTGCCTCTCAAAGATGTTTCTCAGTTCTACTTTGTTTCTCTTATTACTATAGTTTGTTTCATCCTTCCACCTTCAACCAAAATATCCAACAATTGTGAAGAAATTTTTATCAGTATGGTTGAAGTTTGCAAAATACAAGCCAAGGAAGAGGATCTAGTTTGGAAAATATAAGGTTGAGTTAGATGGAAATTTGGGAGCAGCAAAATATTCCCCATGAAGAAAAATTAAGCCACCATGTAGAAAAAGGATAATGTAGGATGTCATGACTGTAAGGACACCTGTTTGCAGACAGTAACCACTGCTTGACAAGAAATTGGGAGTTGACTCACTTAGTAAGAGGAATATCTATCTGTGTGTTTGTGTCTGTGCATGCATATACGTTTTTACTAATGATATCAATAGATAGGGAAGGATACTTGCAAAGATACTTGAAATGGATGCACTGTGTTAATCTCATACCTCCAATAGTGCTGTTCTGTCCAGATTAAGCTGCATCACAGAATGCAGTGGTGCCAGTGCATATATCCATAAAATTCCAAACGAGTGTGCAATGCTCTTATCTGCTGAGCTGCTAAATGTGCTTTGGGCTCTGGAGGAAGAAGTTATGCTACAGTTCAATGAGTTTACCAGTCCATTTTCAGAAGGAGGCAAAACTGGGAATTCTAACTGTGGAGAAGAATTCACATGTTCTGTGTGGGAAGCAACTGCAAACCCCTGAAGCTGAATGACCTTGTGCTTTCTTTTAATACATTGTGTGGTCTTCAAAACCAGCCCATTTCAACATGCACTATTTTAAGAGTTCTTTTCCCTGAAAAAGAGTACTCAGTTAACTTGAGCACACCCATCCTCCACTGTGCAAATGAGAAAACCTTACATGAGAAGATTTCCCATTAATTATCTACCCACAGTTATAACCTACAACTTCTCCTTTAATGTAAACCCATGGGCAAGCACAGCAACAATCTTTCAAGCCATGCAAGTCCACCTTGCTTTAGCTTGGGTACCACTTTGGCCACATAATTTCAGGATTACTTGTTTTCTCACTCTGCATCAGGCTAAGCATGGCCATAAGGCTGTGGTGCAAACCCTGGGGTTTTCACATGACAGTACTGTGTGTTTTAGCAGACTCCTGCCATTACAAAAGGCCTGTAGAGAGCACTGTATAAAATGGTGAAGCAGCTGGCAAGAGGCTGTTGCCTTGGGACTGGTCATTGCGCCTGTAGAAGAATGGGCTTCATGGGGAAGCTGTATGAAATGCTGGCCATGAATATTCTGCACTATCATTTGGAATGGCAATAAAATGGGAGTGGTATCACAGACTGTCATCATTTATTAATGGCTTGTGTACATCTGTGACCACAGGCAAATCTATCCAGATACAAGATCTGCCATGAGTCTAAGACAGGTAATGCAGGGGAGGATATATGCCATAGATTGATATGCAAGTACCTAAAGAAGATGCATAGCCATATCACAGACAGCTTGAGGTTGCCCTGCTCTGGAGGGCTTAGGACAGAGATTTGTGCAACAATGCACCTGCGGAGCTGCCCAACAGCTGAAGATGTTGATATCTCTTCCTTTCTCCCTTCTGGTGCCTTATCAGATGATGCCCAAATACTGGGGGAGCACAAAAAGGCTTTTGCCAGCCTTCCACAGTGAACTGCTGAGGCCATGTTAAGACAGCAGAGGTATCTGTCATCCCCTCTACAGCTTCAGTGAACTGAAAATTAGTGCTACTTCTTGATGGAGAGGACTGTGTAAACCTATGAAACTAAAATATTGCAAGTCCTGCACGGATGAGAAGATACCTCTGAAGTACAGCTCCTCTTCTAATGCACTAGCATTAGATCTTTAAAAAACAAGCTAAAACAACTTAATAAATTATTAGGCAAAGAATTTCCAGTGACTTTTCTGAACTTTATTCCTTCAATTTCTAAGTATCACTTAGTGGCCTGTTACTCTGCTCTGTTCTGCAGTCCATGACTAAAATAGAAAGGCTGCAGAGCTACAGGGAAGATAGTGATGGACAGCTCTGCAAATTGTTCCAGCTGAACCATAAAACTGTCAAACAAATAATACATTTTAGTTGTGATGGCCCCATGCCTCCCAGAAATAAAGTGAATCCTTAATGGAAGACTTTAGTAAGGAATTAAACATTAATTAGGGCTTATAAGAGACAGACATAAAAGGAATTAGAGACAAACCACAGGTTTGCTGTAGCAGTGGCAGAATGAAAGAGCATTTATTTTTGAACTTTGGTTGACTGGTTTAAGCCATAGAGCTGAGAAAGCAGAGGAAAACATCTTTATTCCTTGTTTTGAAAGAGGTAGTGGCCCAATGCCTTTAGTTTTTTTACTTGTTTCATAAGCACAATGCTGTGAGTATACTTATGTTCTCAGTTATTGACATGGTTCATAACTGGAAAAGCTTCTAATGGGTTGACTCACAAGCTCATGTGATAGCCACAGAAAGTCTAACACCTAAATTATGGCTATACTTGGTGTCAAAGCAGCAAACAGCTTTGTAAAGGAGATATATTTTTGACTGAGTATATCTGGGTTGACTTGCTTAGACAAAAGTGCCAACATAAACTTTCCAGAGGACTCACAGAATGACCATTCTGATTTTTCTAGAGGACTCTGATTTGTTATGATTTTTGCCTCTGCCTCTCCACAGCCCACACAAAACAACAGTTACAATCCATCTCCTGTGGAACAAACAAGTGAGGATGTGTACATCCTGTACCTTTCCATTTTAGGGGCAGACTTCCAAATGTGTATTTATTAATTGTTGACTGGCATCTAACCTGAGCCTAAAGTTCCATCCATGAGTCATCCTTAGCAGAACCAGAATCACAGATTTCCAAAACTTGCTTTCAGACTGAATACATAGGATTTTAATTCTAATTCACAAAAAAAAGTCTCTTGGATTCTGTTTACAGAGCATTATGGCAAATGCTAAGTTAACGGATCAATTAAAACCAGATATATAAATAACAAATATTCCCATCTGGATCATCTGCAAAACAAAAGCTGGCATGCATGGCTTGTAGCATTTGAGAGTACCTGGAAACTGTAACCACAGATGCCCAACTACCAGCGGCTGATCACAACCTCCACTTGTTTAGTACCATGAAGTGTAATTCACTGCTGAGAAAGGTTAATGCTCTTAGCATGGTAGCACACAGCACTACTGCTGGACCATAGAATTTGAAAATTTCCCTTCTGGTCTTCAGCTATTCCCAATCATGTAGAAGAAAGGTGCTAACAGAGGATAAAATAGATCCATCACCCCTTCTCATCCAGACCCAGTGCACATAAGGTATCAGAGAGTTGCAGACAGTTGTAATCTTCTAAAATTATACCCTAGATCTTTGAGAAGCCATGGTGGTCAGGAGAGATGCTTGAGGACTGGAAGGCAGAAAACATCAGCCCAGTCTTCAAAAACAGAAAGAAGAAGGACCTAAGGAACTACTGGCCAGTCAGCCTTACCTCAGTCCCTGGAAAGGTGATGGAGCACACCTCATTCTGAAATGAGGCCACCTCTATCCACATGGATGACAAGGAGGTGGTCAGGAGTAGCCAGCCTGGATTCACTAAAGGGAAATCATGCTTATCCAACCTAACTGCCATCAATAATTAAACAAAGACCTGGATGAACAAGGGAAGAGCAGTTGATGTTGTCTACCCTGACTTCTTTTCAAATGAGCTTGTCAGAGCAAGCTGTGGAAATCAACTCCTCACGCTCTGTCCACCCTGTGTACTGATGCCAGTTCTAGAAGCCAAAGACTTGTACTGAAGACTGTTGGGGTTTGAGGGATAAATCTGATTTTCCCTCCACATGCAGCCTCCCTTCCTCAAAGCAAGAGTTTGGAACATGCTCTGGCCATAAGGAAATATATACAAATCCTCATTTCATCAAGGGACCTAAAGGAGTTGTAAGAGAAATGACTATGTGTGGTGCCACACAAATACTTGGTAATTTTTACCCTGAGGAGCTGATGCAGTCAAAGAGGGAACTGAGGAGAAAACATGGCTTGTTAGAAGGATGCAAGGCAGTGTTTCATCCTCAGCTAACCAATATAGTGCTGCCTCTCTTTTACCTGACTCCAGTCATAACAGACATGACTGCCATTAACATCAATGCCATAATCTCTGGCAGCTCTAGAAGATTGTTCCTACATTCTAAAATAAATCTTGCTATAGGCAAAAAGGAATACAGATTATATGTGGAGCTCAGAATTTACTGTTAGTCTAACTAGGGTCTCCACAGTCTAACTAAAATACAGGAGGTCACTATCTTTGCCTCAGTTACACTAAAATCAACAATGTGAAAATAAGAGTGAGACTGATACATATTAAATTCCTACTATCTATCCCTTTTCTCTGTCCTTAAGTTTAGCTCGCCATTGTCCTTCTGAGTCCTAAGACTCAAGGAGGACACAAGCTCTCCCCAAGCAGGAAGTGAGTATCACTCTGAGTCTTTGGCATGCCAATTTCTTTGTCAAATGTAGGCTCTTGGCCATTGTAGAGTGGCTGCCTGAGCCTCATTTGGGGCTATTTTGGATGTTTTGTTAATGAAATCTATTCTGCTTTCAGCAGTTCCCATCTAAACTTTGACATTCAGCCATAGTATTCCTCTTTGCTCAGGGAGAGTGAAGCAAATCCAGAACTTTACAGCTGGCAGTAAAATATTTCAGATTTTACTGCATCTTTACAGGTGTGCTTTCTAACTGTGAGAACTAAATATTGTCATTGTTTGCAACACAACCTTCCCCTTTCAGCCCAGGAGCCCCATTTCAGAGGGGCTTCAACCCCTACCTGTCTTGCACAAGTGCTGATCCCAGCACTGTCTACATTTGGCCACAGACCTTTTTGATCTAGACTCTGGTTCACAGACTGACTCCCCCATTTGGCCCAAGAGTTGTCCTGCCATGATACTTGCCTGGCCCAAATTAGTGACCTGGACTCTGGGCTGACCACGTTTGTCACTCAGCACCTGCCTTGCCCCTCAGTTCAGAAGCAGTGGATGGGGCTGGTGATGAGAACGTCAGTTTCCTCGGGGATAAGCTGATCCTTGCTGAGGCCTGTCACACTTTACCCTGGATGCTATTCACTGAGCTAAGCTGAAAAAAATTAGGAAGCAGTCACACAGCTACCAAACAGCCCTTACCACAATCTTGGGCCAAGACAAGCCCTGAGACAACACACTGTCATGTTGATGTGAACCCCTCAGCCTAACAGTCATATAGACAGATTTAGATGTACCACATTCCATCTGATGACAAAAATACTTTTACAGGGCTCAACTGCAGCAAAACAATCCCCTTGAGTCGTGTTCAGTCATGGTGGAATGGCAGGTGACATCTGGGTGATAAGGTCCATGTCCCTGGAAAAATTTAGAGAACATTTAACATTTAGAGAACATTTAGAGAATTTAGACAACATTTAACAAATAAGCCTAGGCTACATGCACTGGATGAAATACATGGACATATCACAAATGCAGAGAGATGTGAAATCCTGGCCTTGAATGTAGCCAGCTTTGGGATATAAGAGATATGCACATGGATGGTGTCTAGAATTTCAAGCATTCACATAATACTTGTTAAATTTGTTGTATTCAGCAGAGGTGATAACAAGACTTCCTGACCACCTCTTAGGTAAACTAAGTAATGATGAGAAAAGCACTTGTAAAAGGCTGCAAAGGATTTTCATCACTCTGCATCTACCCAGACTATGTTGTATATCAACAGTTAGTCTCCTCAAGGCACAAACCACCACCACCTTAGCTATGAAGTCCAAAAGGTCCACAGGAAAAGTCAAGAAACACATCTGAACTTGTCAGAATTGTGTCTAGACCAAAAGTGGGAGATGGAAAGATAATTATGGCATCACACCAGAAAAGCAGCAGAAACTAAAAAATGTAAAGCCTTGGGAGGAAACAGCACATCCCACCCTACAGCAGAGTAACACACCCTGTTCTCTGCTATACAATTTATGAACCCTCAATAATCCCATGCAGATCTAGCATGATATGTCCCAGGCACCTTCAAGTTTCCAAGCTCCCTTGGGAGTGCACCCACATTCCTGCATCATGTACCACTTCTGTCTGGGGTTGATCAGTGCAAGAAAAGCAAGTACAGCAGAGGTAATCACCACCAGGGAGCAGGTATTATATCAATCTGCAGCCTGCACAGCCTGTGGCAGAAACTTAGTGCTAGAGGTACTGCATGTCTTGAGGCAGCATAGCACTGTGCCACTGATGGGTAAGGCAACAGATAGCTGCAGGCCATATCCAGTTCAACTACTCATCCCAAAGGCTAGAAATAAATTGAAGAAGGAAATCTTGGGGCTCACAAAGCCCACCAGCTCATGGGTAAAAGCTGCAACATTGTCATAAGCTGTGCTTTGAAAGAAGGCCATCCATAAGAAAAGCAGAACTGAGATCCATGCTGTGCTGCTGATAAGACTCCCGATGTGAGATATGTATGTCTGATACCTTTAGTATGTTGCAGACATATTATAAGTACAGTGGCAGTTTGGTGATTGAGATGGGTTTATAGAACTGCTAGACTCCTGCAAGAAACACGATCACTTCAGAGTTAGATTTTACAAGGCAGACCATACCATGAAAGCCATGAAGATGCATGAGTTGGAGCATAATTTCATACTATGCCTTAGCCAGCCTACTAGCAGGCAGCTCAGTCAGGGCCGGTCTCATTCTCTCCCACCTCTGCCCCTGTTCTTCTCCTGCTGTGTACTATCAGTTTTTCACAATGTCATGTCTCTGCAGCTTACCTGTGCACAAGAAAATAAACTGAATCAAAAAAAGGAGATGCTTCCCAGGCAATCAGCTGGATAAATTATCCTCCTTTCAGCTTCCTTGATGTTGGGCCTGACACATGGGAAACTGCAGCAACAGGCAAGCAGTGGCAAGGAAGGAGTGCAGGACAGACGTCCTGGTTAGACTGGATTAGATGTAACATGAAACTTGAGACTATTCAGCCGAGTCTATCTGCCCAAAGACCAGATGCTACCGTGTGGGAATATGAAGTCACCCAAGAAGCAAAGGCTGTCATAAACTTTGGAAAGCCTCATCAGTAGTTAGTTATTTACAATAGTAGTTAGTTATTACAAAAATATCGAGATAACTCCAGATGATTTTCTAGGCTTCAAGTTCCATATGCTACAGCAAAAGTTTTGTTCTTGCCATGTGGCATGAGATGGCTGTGTGACAAAGCCATCTTGGCATTTCCAGGGATGCTCTTTGAAGCCAAGTTTATAATTCAATTAAGTACTAAATTAGCTGGAGGCATCTGAACAGAGACGTGCACATACACATTCACAACTCACAGAGACACACATATACCCTCAACATGTACACTCAAATTTCCTGTGTATTGTGCACAGGTACCTCTTCACAAAGAAAGAAAATGCAGCAGGAAGTTACCAGCTCCCTGACATGTCTGAAGGAGCCTGGAATGCCTATGTTTTCAGAACATCTGCAGGGATGCTGCAGGGAGAGCTGCTGTGACTAAATGCCTTAAGCACTCTTTCTCAGAGGAATGACTCAGCTCAGGACTAACAGTTTGAGATACTGGAGGATTTTAAGTTGGCCAGATAGCTGAGAAGGGTCAGTCTCAATATATTGGAAAGGGCCAGTGAACAGTGCTGCTCTCCATTCCCCATGTCTGTGTGCCTCCTCAGGAATGCCTCAGTACAGGAAGAGCATCCACTCAGTCTTTGTAGAAAGATGGGAGGAGGCTATGGTAAAATCCCCAGGGTACTTTGGGTGTCAGCTATGGGAAACCTTCCTGGTAAAATGCTACACAGAAAAACTGCTGCTGGACACTTCCCAGCTCTTGGAGGAGCAGAAAGTCAGAGGAAAAAGGGGAATGTCCCCTCGACCAAGGTTTTTATCACAGCTCTGCCTGAAAATCTCCAGAACTATGCTCATAGAAGCCTAAGCATATGGGTTTAGCTCTGAGTCAGATTTTTAAACCTGGCAAACTGCATGTTGGAGGTAATCTGAGGTAATCTTGGCATTTGCGCTGCCCCTGGGAGAAGAGGATTGGGAAGATGGCAGAGCAGACAACTGAGTTTCACCAGTGTAGCTTGGCAACTGACCTACAAATGCTGCCATAACATGTTGATCCAGTCGACTACCTTGATTGGGAAAATGCAAGCCATATGCTCCCAGCTGCTCTCCCTGCAGCAGCCCTCAGATGTTTTAGGAACAGAGGTGTATTGGGTTCCTTTGCAGGGTGCAGGTATCTCTGATGAATTTTCTTTCTTTTTCTAGTGCAGGAGGCACTAGAGCAGCTCGTGAGCAGAAAAGATTTCCTGCAGGCAACAGCAGTTCTTCAGAAGTACCTTAAAAAATCTTGTTAGCTGCTTTGTTAGACATGTTAGAGAAACCTGTAGGTGATGGAGCCTTTTGTTGAGTCTCTCGTCTAGCAGGGTTTTTGACTTCTCTTCTGTCTCCCGAGTTCAGGCCTGGGGTGGCCAGTGTGCTACATGTAGCTCTTGCCCATGCCTTGAGATAACTTGTAGAAAACAAGGGGGATGTTCTCTTTAGTGCCTACACCAATCTCTGAGAAGGACCCTCCTGGAAATGCTTTGGAGGTCATGTTCTTGTCAGACTCCCAAGGAAGAGACTTCCTGGAGCTCTGGGAGACTTCTCTAAAATGTTAACAGAGCACCATTTTACAACCATGGCTCTGTTGTATTTCAGGACTTTCTACAACATGCCTGAGGGCAGTCAAAGTTCCATAGTATTGGTTTGACACCTTGTCTTCCAGATTGGACTTTGAAATCAGCCAAGATGAACGCAACAGTTCTGTTTTAGCAGTCTCTGTGGAAAAGTCCACTTGGTCTCCAAGGCTCAAGCCTTCATGATGTCAATAGGAATGGTCTGTGGTAGAACCTATGGTGTTCAGGGGATTTCTCCCTTGAAAACAACTTTTTGCTGAAATTTGTGGCCAAGTCTTTGATTGGGGACTGATATGTTGGTTCCTCTGCAAGGGATAGTTTCTATGTCCATCACAGCTAGGTGGTGGAACTGCTGGCATCTCATGCTGGCCCTACAATGAACCTCCCCCACTTAGACAGAGAGGTACAGGGTTGGTGTTAATAAGCAAAATAATCACAGTTTGGCGTTTGGTTGTCAGGTGTTCATCTCCTCCAATCTATCCCTCTGAAGGGAAAGCCAACAAAAGAGTCAGCTTAAGTGGGTGCATGGGATCTCATGGATCACCCTTTCGAAATGGTAAAACACCATCAGCCCTCATTGAAGCCCAGGCAGCAGCACTCACCCAAAGGCAGCTGCAGTCCTAGCCCAGGGTGCAGCTAGCAGTATAGAACTGGATTCCCTGCCTGGAAGGCTTGACAAGATACCTGAAGGCACAACAGTAGGTAAAAGAGAATGATCCTGAAGACAGGAGTCACATGCCATGGAAAACCAACTCCTCAGGTATGCATGGTAACAAACAAGCATTTAGAGAATCAAGCTGCAGGCTGTGTGTGATAAAGCTCTTCATAGAATCATAGAATGTTAAGGAGTTGGAAGGGACCTTGAGCATCATCTAGTCCCAATATACCCCTGCCATGGACAGAGACACCTCTCACTAGATCAGGTTGCTCAAAACCTTGTTCCTAACATTGTCTAGCCTGGCTTTGAACAGTACCAGGGTTGGGTCACCCACAGCTCCTTGGGCAACCTGTTCCAGTGTCTCACCATCCTTACAGTAAAGAATTTCTTCCCAATAACTAAGTTACACTTCTCCTCTTTCAATTTGTACCTGTTATTCTCTAGGACTGAACAGCCCCGACTTTCTTAGCCTGCCTTTGTAGGGGAAGTTCTTCAGTCCCCTTATAAACTTCACGGCCCTTTTCTGGACTTGTTCCAACAAGTCCATGTCCTTCCGGTGGTGGATGCGAGAGCTGGATGCAGGGTTCCAGCTGGGGTCTCACCAGAGCAGAGCAGAGCAGAGGGGCAGANCGCGGCGCCATGGGGCCGCTGCTGTGGCTGCTGCTGGTGCCGCTGGGCGCGGGCTCCGCGGCGTACGAGGTGTACGTGGATGCCCGGCGAGCCGAGCGGCCCCTGCAGCCCTTTTGGAGGAGCACTGGCTTCTGGTAAGCGCGCACCGCCCGGCTCCGGGCCCCGAGCCGCTGTGCAGAGGCTCTTCGGCCCTCGCCTCGGCTGCATCCCGTCCTCTGGCTTCCCCCACGGCGTGCGGACGCTGCCTTGC
>VXBI01008983.1:183020-266986 GCA_013397375.1 Toxostoma redivivum
TGGGGTCTCACCAGAGCAGAGCAGAGCAGAGGGGCAGAATCCCCTCCCTGCCCTGCTGCCCACGCTGCTGTGGATGCAGCCCAGGATTCGGCTGGCTTTCTGGGCTGGGAGCGGACACCCCTCTTTGGGACGCTGAGACCAATAAGCTGGTTTACACGTAGCCAGCGGACAGAGCTCCCACCCTGCCCCTACGCTTTTCCGGGGCAGGAGGGCGGTTCCGCTCCCGTCACCGCGGCCTTCCCGGGCCTGGCCCGGGCAGCGCGGGCGTGGCGGTGCGCACCGCCCCCGTGTGGGGCACGGGANGCTGCCTTCCAGGAGGAACCGAGGCTCTCCCGGGCTAGCTGCTGTGGGATCAGAGGGCCCTTGCTGCCCCTTGCTGCCCCTTGCTGCTTATTCTGGTGCTGGGCCAGCTCCACAGTGTAGGGCAGGATGTGGGATGTGGCCAGTTGATGTGAACCGGCCAAAAATTAGGCCTAGTCGACATTCCTTCCCCTTCTCGAACTTGCTTCCATGCCCCCTCGAACATGCAAAGTCCATCTTCTTCCCCAGCACAGTACGTATGTTGGTACTCAGAACTCATTTCCCTTTACTTTTCACTGTTTCCATTGCCAAGACCCCTGAAGGGCCCCAAGAAAAACTTCTGATAGTTCTAGTACTACGAAACAAAAGACTGATAGTTCTAGGAGTTTGTTGTTCTTGACAGACGTTTTCCAGATGCACCACCGGATGCAGCCAGTGGGTCAAGGTGACCCAAGTTAGGGGGAAGGCAGTGACCATGCAGAAATTCTGGTTGTATTTTGCTTCTCAAAGAAAGGCTGGTCTTGCTCAGCTAACTGGGGTTGGAACAGCCTTTAAGTTTTGTAAGACTACTGAAAGCTTCTAGCAGTCATGAAAGCAAGAAATGCCATGCTTGTTTCTTACTCTGAAGTGATTATGATCGCCTTCATTTAGGCATACAGTGGGTTAAATAACACTTACATGAAAAAGAGTTGCAATAGGGATGGAATGAGCATGTGCTTTGGAAAAAGAATTTTATGCACTTTTTTTTGTATAATACATAAAGATCCCCTAAGAAAAAAACTTGCAAGATTTTTCTTTCATTTTCCATGGGGGAGGGAACAGAATAGCACAAAATACATTCTGATGAAGAGAAGCATTTGATCTTTCAGGATTTTTTTCTTTTGATGGTTTTTTGTTTGTTTGTTTCTTTTGTTTTGTTCTGAATTTTTCTTGCAATATTAAGAAACATTAATGGAAATCTGCCTTAAAAATAGTACGTTTAGCCCATTTAAACTGCAGCCTGTGAAACACTCACGGTTTTAATTGTGTGAAAACTTTGGAAAGCTGCAAACATGAAAGACATGTGAAAGAAAGACAGAGAAGCAGTAGCAGAGGCAGAGGCTATCCATGGGTCAGCAGTTACTCTTTTATAACACCTGGCTAACACTAGTATTTCTGAAAATCCCTTGTAAGCTCATGCAGTGGCACAACTGAGTACCAGCTGCTAAAGCTTCTTTTCTGGGCAAGTGCCTAGCTGTGGATCAGCAGCTGAGGAAACCTGGGAGCAAGGCTTGAAGTTCTCTTGGATGGGCACTTTGCACTCAGAACAGGAAAGGACAGATACTGATAGCACCACCAACAAAACCCACTGTTCTGTAAGCTTTCTTTTGTATCCCATCACAGTTTCAGCAAGATTTCTCTCTAAGAGGGTGAGAATTTCAGAGTGTTTATTCAACTAAGCAAAAATAATTGTCTTTGCCACTGCTGAATGGAAACCAGTTTGAATTTCAGAGTAGTAGTAAAGCACTCCATCAGAATCTGATCGTTAACATTGTCCTTATTTACTGGAACAATTAAAAAGACCCAAATGGCTGTTACACAAGATTGGAGGTTGTAATTTCTCAATATCACTTTTGTGACTTGAAGCTATCTTAAGGAGATGGTTTATAAGTGACTTGTATGCTAGAGAAACTGCAGAAAGGGGCTCCCATATACTGGCTGATTTGTAATAAGCCTTATAAATTGGATATGATTTGTGTAAAGATTTGAACTTTCAGGTAAGGATGCAGGAGATGGGGTAAGAGATAGGCAGTATCTCAGTTGTGTCAAGTTCTTGTCCAGGTGAGGTCAGGCTTTTCTCCCTTTGTACCCAGGTGGTTATACAGTAGCAGATCCATTCGGTATTGCCATTCGGTATTCCGATTTCAGATTAATTTAGTATTCAGATTCCCACCTTGGTGGCAGAACGATTATATGTGGATGGGTAAGGCAAGGATGGCATAAATGACTCTTTCCAGCAGATTTACAGTCAGCACAGATCTGGTCAACATCATAGGAGGCAGACTACAGCAGGCTGGGCATAGACTAGAACAATTTTTGACTTAAATAGTTTGTATGTAGTGTGTAGTTAGAGCACAGTCATCTCTTGCTGCAGTGTGAGGACACATGGATGCATTTTATCAAGCTTGAGGGACAGTGTTGTTTTATCCTTCTTGTTATACAAATGCTTTATCATTCAGAATGTGCACAATATGAGGAGGCTTAATTGAAGTCCCTAAGAATGCCCAGACCCAGTGAAGCGTGCAGCATTCTAAGTTGCTGGCTTATGAAGGGTGGGGTTGAGATCTCCATCTTGCAGTATTTATCTGTAGAGATAGGAACAAAAAAAATTTGCCACAATGTAATGTTAATGTTAATGGAATAAGTAGATATCAAAGTCAAGTTGATATGACTGTTGCTGTATAGCTGTGAGCCTGTTAAACTGCTTGCAGAATCAAACATAGAAACCTCAAACTGCACACTCCTGTGCATTCTAATGCTTAAGGGTTAGCTGAACATGGATGAAGACTGTGAAGGCTCTGAACATCTAATTCTGCTTCTAAAAAGTGTGTAGCGCGTGCAGCAGAGAAAGAATTGATGTCATTGCATGAACTTCAGCGGGAAGGTCAAGCCCATATTTTTCTTACTGCATACATCAGCAAGTCTGTCTCCCACTGTAAAGCCTAAAAGACAGTGATCTTCTTTATGATTAGTTAGTCAGAGACAAGGCAACTGTCACTATATGGTTTCCTCTGGCCACTATTGCCTGAAATCACTGTCTGTGCAGCAAGAAATCACTGTCTGTGCAACTTGTGGCAAGGTTTTCCTTTGAGCATGACAGTGAGATGCACCCAGGTTGTATGCCACTTTGCCAAATAACATGTATAGGCAGTTGGCCCCAAATAGCCTGCAACTCCATTTTGTTTCATCTCATGTTAGGCGGTGCTCTTCATCCACATAGGAACATACAGGTGGTGTAGGGATGTAGCATAGGAATCTTTGCATGCTCAATGGAGCTGTTATTTAATATTTCAATGTGTTTTTCTTTTCTGTTCATCTTTTCCTGAAGTCCCCCTTTACCTCACAGACGTGCTGACCTGTATGACCTGAGCAAAGACCAAGAGCTGAACCTTGCCTACATTTCTTCTGTTCCACATGGCGGCATTGAACAAGTTCGAATTCACTGGTTACTGGAATTAGTTGCTCTTAGGTAAGCAAACACCTCAAGTCGAAGTCTAGGAAAATGTGACACATTAAAGGGTCCAACAGGTGCTCACTTTGATGTTTATTTTAGCCGAATTGTGTGCTGGGCATATCTTTGCTTCTGTGGAAGTCAGCTAAGTTCCAACAGATGGGAATCATTCTGGAATTTTAAGAAATGAAGAACAACACAGTTTCTACTGAGAAGCTGAGAGATTAGAAAGATGGCTTACTTTTTTGTCCTTTAATGTAGGAGACATGATACAGCAAAAGAGTCTAACAGAGGCTGACACAAGCCTGACTTACTGAGAGGTCCAAATGAAAGCTGGCACTTATCCTTCTGCCTGTATTAGGACTTACATTTTGCCTCCTGATGCCACCTGTGCCCTCCATTCATTGACAGGTAGTGAGAATTAAAACAGGTGGATTCAGGTAAGACCAGTTAATACCCCCTTCCAAAAGGTTTCATATACAAATGGCATTTTTAGTTTTAGGGAAATGCATGTCAGACTTCAGGAGGACACTTGGAATTCATTGCCTTTCAAGTCCCTTTTAACTCAGCTTGAACACACTCATACCAAGATCCCAGTGGGAACAGCCAAATAACCAGATGCCTAGAGCAGGAGCAATTGGTCTTTGAAGAAAGACAAACCATAAAAACCCCATGAAAAATTGTAATAGCTCTTAAAAGTTCTGCTTGGCTCAGACTCTTGCTGAGCAGAGCATATTTGCAGTCCACATCATTGTTGCATCTGCTGTCCCAGACCTAGAAGAATGGGAATTTGCCACTGTGGGGAAGCAACAGGGAAGGAGAGTTCAGACTCTGAAAATGGCATGTGAGCAGGGGAGTAGGGAGTTTCAGAATGTGCATTAGGAACAGAGTTTTTTCTTCCTCAATATTAAGGTGTCCTTGTGTATGTCAGTTTTTTAGGAAGGTGGTTATAAGTCCTGCACACTGGTAAGTATTGCATCACTACCCCAGGGTGGCCTCTGTTACTCCATCAATGAATATAGCAGGTAACCGAGCTCCTCGCTCTCATCCTTCCTTGTGAAAGTTTCCACTAAAAACCCTTTCTTGTGTGTGTCTCCCTCTCTTACTGGACTGTGGAATATGTACTCTTGAAGTGAACCAGTGTCAGGGACAACTGTCACTGCTCACCATTTCCAGAGTTTCTGTCTTAGAGATTTCTCCTGGGAGATGGATTATGTCTTTCAGGTTTCTGTAACCAGTTCACTTAGGAAAAATCAGTGAGTACCTCTGGAAAGAAAGTAGCCACATCTACACTTGGAGCCCAGAATCTCTTCTGGCAGCCTGTCTTAGCTATGCCATGTGTTGAATTGGTCTTTCCATGTGACTGAGGGAGAGGAATGTATCTGTCATGGATTCTGCTCAGCCTCTGTGGGGACTGAGTCTTTGAAAATATGGGATACAATCCTTGACACAATCAAAATTCTAGGACTGTGGAAACATAGCAATCAATCAAGAAGTCCCCTAAAAATTTGCTGTAGTGTCTCAAAGGTAGGATCCTAACCTACTAGCCTCAATCTTTAGCCTATCTTTGACACGTAGAAATTATAAACTGCTACTGTTTAGAACCAAGCTAAAATTTCTCATTTTGCAAAAAAATGTATATTTGTCAAGGACGAAAACACATTTAAGCTGTGGGAGGACAACCAGTGCCAGCAGTTTTGGAAGGGGAAGGAACATGGAGCCTGCAGACAAACATTGGTACTGGAAAAACCAACAGGAGCAGGAATATAAGCCTGAGCAGAGAAGTTCAATGCTGATGCTTAATTTTGTGCATGTGTAAATCTCTTACTGGACCAGAAGGATGTAAAGAGGCTTTGAATGCAACCATCTGCGTGCAGAACTGTATTATGTCATGGGGTTGATGAGTAGAGAATGCTCCTTGGAATGTGGAGATGGACACTTGACTGAAGAAGAGCACTTAGAAAAAAGTGGGGAACTCTGTGGAAGTCTTAACAGATAGAGGCTTTGCTTTTCTTCACAGTTGCCACCATCTGTAAAAAAGGTGCCATAAATGTTTCTGCTAAGAAATAGATGTGCTCAAATAAAAAACTGCCATCTTCCCATTCTCGCTTCTGTAATGGTCTTTCTCATTGTTTTGTAATCCTCCAGTACCAAGTGCATCCCTTTATTTTAACATTTGCTAGTACAGCAAGCCCCCCTCTTTATCTTTGTCTTTATTTGGAGTTAGCCCATTATTTTGCCACCTGTGAAAGGGTACCACAAGGCAAATTGTTTTCATAGAGTTTTATTTTTCAGCCAATAGCACACATTTGTCTCTTGGTCTTGGTCTTGTGACACAGGAATATTCAGGATTGTGGGGAAATCCAGGGTGTCTTTCATGGACTGGACAGTTCCCAGGTTGCTGGTTACCAGGGCCAGTATTTTGACACCTAGACCACACATTCTGCCCATGCTTCATTAGTCAACAAGACAGGACACTTTGAGCTGAAGACTCCAGCTCTTTGCCCAGTTCCAAGGGACATGCACAGTCCACAAGTTAAGAATCCTTTCCCGTTCTTATGTAGCAGTACTAAGATCTGTTGGATACATGATACATGGTAAATCACAAGGCATCACAGTGAACAAAAATATAGTCAACCTACATGAAGCGTATAACATTTCCTAAAAGGCATATAATGGTTTTTATTTCAATATTAGTATTAACCTAGTAGGAATTACAAGCCTATCCCCAGCTTCTCTCCAAGACATGATAGCTAATTTCTGGTAGTTTAGGAGAGAAGAGAATCAGCAGTGTTTGTTAATTTTCAATCTTCATATCTTTAACCTTAGTATAACTCAGCATAGCAAATATAGATGTATCAGAAAAAGACTTGCTTTTTTAGTTACCTTTTACATACTCCTTAGAAATAATTCGGAATCCCTACATCACAGCACTGAAGCTGTTTCCATGCTGTATTTGACAATATCTGAAACAGTTGATTGTGAGCCAGCTCTGCTAATAAAACTAAAACCGGAAATTGTTCTCACCGTTTCTTCTGACTAATAATTTCTTTCTTCATAGTATAAGTTTTAAAGTTTACCTTCTCTTTTACATGTAGTCAAGTATCTTTACGTGGGTATCCTTTGGTACCACACTTAAAATAAGTATGATTAAAAAGAGACTTCCCACTCTTACTGTCTTATCCTCTTTGTTATTCTCCAGGGACTCTTGCAAGGATACACCTTCAATTTGAATTTATCTTCCCTTTTTTTTATCTTTTAAAATGAGATTAATTTAAAGTTAAGGGTATCTTTGCATTTTTTAAATTTGTGTTCTACGTTGGTAGCTGGATCCATAAAGCTAAAAAAAGTGTAGATTGGTAGGATGCTTTATTTGACTTCCAGTGACAGCTTGCTATAGCACAGTAGCCTAAGAGTGTCTGTATTGGTACTGTCTGGTACTCTTATACACCCCTTTACCTTGTTCGGCCCAAACAGGACCTTAAAAGAGGTGTTCCCTGATCAAAGAATGGTTACACACAAAAGCAGGTTAAAAGCAGTTTTTGTCCTTGGGCCCTGCTCACTTCCTTTTAGGACAGAAAGAAGCTAATCATACCAAGTCAGCAATTTAAATAATGATGTGGGTTGGTTTATGACAGGAAAATACTGATAATGGTCAGTCCTTGAATCTCGTGTCAGATGTCTCTGTCAGGTTTTGCTGCTTTAGCAGTACTAACAGTGTGCAGCTGATAGGCTTCTTTTGTAATGAGTGCATGAAAACGTCAACACTGAATAACCTAATAGTGTGCTATTTGTAGCCCCTGTGAAGGTGTTTTGGGTCTTTTGGAAGTGCTTTGCTTTTCCTCTGGGAAAATACTTGTTTCTGAGAGCCAGACAGGCTCTGGGGCACCTGGAGAACCTCAGTTTGACTGTTCTTTCATTCAGTGATCTAAAAAGTTGAAATGAGCAAGTCATACAATGTGTTGACTTGGCTTTTTTTTGAAATGGGACAGCAAAGAAATGCTTTCTAGAGTCTGTTAGTTGTGAGAGGGACAGCCGTGATAGAATTTCCTTCCACGCTTGGTGATGTGTGAACCTGACATGAAAAAGGAGAGAGAGCAAGCACAGCTGTCTTACCTTCTGTGGAGGTAATTATAAACTTGAGTATGAAACAGAATATTCTGCCCATGCCATGGGCTCGAACACTGAATACTATGTTACAATCAAAATCCAAGTATTCTTATTTGTGAAGAGAGAACCTGCATATACAACAATACAACTGATGACATAAAGCATAACGAACAGCAGTTAATGCAAATTATTATAGAAAGTAACCAGCCCCAGAAAACACGGTCTAGTAGACCTCAAATCAAAGATTATTATGATAGGAAAAAACCACCAAACAAACAAAACCCCCACAACATCTGTAGTGTGTACAAACAGTGGTAAAAATTTTTCAACATAGAGAGATACACAAGTTACAAAGCATTGCTCTGTGTACTTGACCCATGTATGTTACTTGTAATACTTCATTAGCATTGCATCAGAGAAGACCAGCCAGGCAGTTCTGACTGATCCATCAATCCCCTTCAAGAAAACTCACAGATCGACCTTCCCAACCTGCCCTTACTTTCTCCTGTTTTTCTTTGAACCCAGGCAGGCATTTGTAGGAAGATTGTGATGTGCTGCATCACAGCTCTGAGGTTTTATGTTTGATGGTCCTTATGTTTCCCTGAATTAGAGTTGCATCTGCCCGCCAGAGGCAGCTTATTTTACAGGATGGTACAACTGGCTGGGTAGCTGCCAGTTAAAGCCATTCATTTGTCTTAATCCTGTTTATCCTTTTGCTAGTTACAAAATTGTGCATCAGAGTAATATTTCTTCCAGCATGATTAGGGGCATCATAGCCTTCAGTAACTAATTATGACAGATTTAATCCAATAGAAAGGATGACTCCTGTGACTCCAAAACCAGCAATTTTTGGAAAAGGTAATTTTGAGAGGAACCTGTGGTGGATCATAGTTTTTTCTCCTGTGGGAGGTTATGCTAATAACAAAGTTATGCTTGTGTGATCAAGATGGAGAGATATTCTACATTCCACAATATTTTATATGTTTTAGCCACAGTTTAAACCATTACGTGTCCAGAATGCCATACTGATTCCATTTTCATGGAAATGGCTTAGCTTTCTTAACACAAACCATACATTAAATCACTGGGGGGGGCGAGGCAACACTGGGCAGGCCTTCCACCACGACATTCATGTTGGGTCACAAATGATCATGGTATGATGGTCAAGTCAATCCCAAACTGCCTTTGCCTGCATTTTAAAGTGAAGATGGTAGTCTAACCTTCCCAAGCTTGTCTGGGACTGCCTCCCCAGTGGCTGCTCTATGTGGCATATGACATAAAGTGGAACTCTTTGGGAGGAATGGCTTTATGCAGCCAACAGTGTGTTTGATAATTTACTTGTTGCAAACTACCCCTCTCCATCTGTCACTTTGTAGTGAGTCATCAGGGGAGACACAGGGTTAAACTGAGCAATCTGCTGGAAGCTTTTGGTCTTTTGCAAACAGCACAGCATTATGTATACTGTAGAATAGCATTTCCTGCATACATCCAAAATCCTTTCCAAAGTAACCCCCTCTTTTTAGAGAGTCTATCACTGAGGGGTTGCAGCAAGCCAGAAGAACAGAAATGTTTAAATTCTTGTAGTCTTTCAGGATTTCCTTTAAAGTATTAACTCCAGTGGTGTCCAAAAATGAGATGGAAGAGCAATCTACAACAAGGGCTTGGAAATCAATTTGCTTAGGAACTAGTTGCAAAGTGGTTTCTCCGATGCCCAGTCCATTAGCAGTTCTGTGATTTCCCTTTTTCAGATGCTGCTTTTCCTTCTTCTCATATTTCTTCCTCCTAGCAGCTTCTAGGTTAGGGTCTAAATTGGTCAATCTGTACAGAGACTTTAGGAAGTAGTTTCTATTTGCATAGTAGAGTGGGGCCTCAAACCGAAATATTTTGACCTTTGGAACAGTAGAAAGATTTTCATATTCTAAGTCATCCTCATAAAAGCTTGTGTCTTGGATCTGACCAAGCAGGGCTGTCCGTGGCCGCTGGGTCTGAACAATGATGCATAACATGGAGAAAACAATGCCAACCAACAGCCCTATTTCTGTGCTGACCAAGGCAGAGGCAGACATGGTAACTACCCAAACAAGTGTGTCCACCTTATTCACCTGGTACCGTGCTGGCACATCTTGGAACTTCCTCAGGGCTCCCCGAAGACTGACAATGATAATACAAGCCAGGACACACTTCTGCAAGGAGTAGAAGAGAGGTGCCAGGAAGAGCAGCACCAGCAAAACCACCATTGCACTAATTACTCCAGAAATTTGAGTCTGGCAGCCTGTAGATGTTTTGACAAGTGTTTTTGCGAGAGCTGCACTGGTTGCAAAAGAGTGGAAGAAAGAAGGAATGATGTTGCAGAACCCCACAGCAAACATTTCCTGATTGGCTCGGATGGTGTAAGCATATTTCTTTGCAAACATTTCGGAGAGGGATACAGTGAACACAAAACTGACTATGGCAAGAGGCAAAGCATCTAGAGCAACCCGGAGCATTAAGTTGAACTCTGGTACCTTTGGAGGGATAAATCCTGTTGGGATAGCTCCAGAAACACTGGATGCATACACTTCATTTAACTTACCATAGTGTGACACCAGTGTCGCAACAACAATAACTACCAGCTCTGTGGGAAGAGGAAATTTCAGTTTGTGCTTATACCGATCTCCGAGTTCCTTAGCAGTGACCAGCACCACAATACAAATGGCACTTGTGATGACATCGCAAAGGTTAGCCTGAGAAATGTTCCGGAAAATATTAATCCAAGTAATAACAAGCATCCCATGCCCTTGGCTACGTGGAATTTTTATTCCAATCAGATACTTCACTTGAGCTGTTAAAATGGTTAAGGAAGCACCAGTTGCAAAGCCATCTAGTACGGACTCAGATAGGTACATAGATACGAAACCCAGACGGAAGATCCCCATTAGAACCTGAGGAAACAGAAGAGGAAAAAAACAAAACAAAACAAACCATGAGCTGTAACCATTGCTGCAAATAATTAGGTACAGATGGGGAAGAGCTAGCTGGAGGCCAATAGCTTTTGGCTATTTCAATCTTGAAACAGGAATTGTCCTTTTTTGTTTCCTGTCTGCTTTTGAAATGTGATACCTTTTACTATTATGGAATGCTACAAACCCAAGAGGTGAATGAGGAGTTTGAGACAGGGTGGTCAGTCAAACATTTGTCTGAGGTGACTCCACTGAAGTGGCTTGCCTGATTTTTATTCCCCATGCAGAATAACAGTGGGTACAAAATACTGTTATACCAAATTCAATTTTCTTCTTTTTCTGTCTTAAAGTGAATAAAGTTAAAATGTATGGCCTTTTCTTTGTAAACAAAACTTGAATGACAACAAATAAGATCAGTATTTTAACTTTTGTATTAAATAGCTTTTCATTTTAGCCCTGTGGACAGAAGGGAGAATAGAGTGCAGATGGCCTTTGTGCTATGCCTAAGATCAGAAGTGGCAGAACAGCTCACAAACTCCATGATTCTGTCCTTAAGTAGCTGATTCTCCTTCCTTAGATGGTTTTGGAAAATAAAACTCCACAAGGGCATTTTTTGTTCATATATGTGACCTGAAATTTCTTACAACAGGAAGATACCTAACTGTTTCTGCATTCACATACATATGTATCTGTATATGTGTGTGTGTGTGTGTGTGTGTGTGTGTGTGTGTGTAGACATTCATACATACACACACAGAGTTAATAGATAAGTATGTTCATGATGCGTCGTTCTGTGCTCTTGATATCCTTGTGATGGCAGCATGTTGACAAGTCTCAAGGAGTCCAGCACAGCCATTGTCTGAAAAGTTGGTTAGTCAATCTGTTTCTCCTCTTGTCCTTTCTTTGAATTATTTTTTAGACAGCAGTTTGGTAGAACATAGCACCACCTAGCAAAATCCTGAGCTGCACATTCTGAACCTGTAGAACTAGTTGCATACCTTGATTAAAATATCTAGAGAGTTATTTCTTAATTTTTAAGTACACAGCTACCTGGGAATTTCCTATATCTGTATTGGGCCTCATTGTCCCATGAAAGCAACAAGAAGCAGAAGAGTATCAAAACAAGTCTTTCAGAAGACTCTTGTTTTACCTGTGTTTGCTAGCAACTAAAAAAACCTGCCTGCCTCATGCTATCTCTGAGTTGCCTGCAGTTAGGCTTCCTGGAGAAAACAGTCCAAGGTACATTCAAATGAACTGTCGACATATCTCATTGAAAGACAGTCAAGCCAAAGCTTAGGTCATGCAAAAAAGCTTAGGAACTTCATACCTTACCTCTGGATGTCAGCAACAACTTACCTGATACACCCCAGCCATGAATGTCAAGGCTGTAGCAATGCCAATAGCGTAGCACTCTTTCCCACACTCGGCATTTATCCCCACAATGGTAAGGTTGAAGGCAGTTGTGTTGGACAGATTGTCATTCTGCAGAGAGCCATCACCCGAGGCTGGTGGGGCATCATCATTCAAGTCAAATCCAGCCAAGAGAAGTTCTCGGTCCACAACTTGTCCCACCATTAAGCTTATCAAGCTGAAAATGCCAACTGAGACGTGACGGGATGTGCCCATTAAGAAATAGATGATGTTGGCAAAGAATGATGTGTAAAGGCTATAAATGGGCTTCAGACCTGCCAGCAGTGAGTATGCAATTGCTTGAGGCACCAAAATAATCCCAATCACTAACCCAGACATAACATCTCCCCAAATGTACTCTTTGCATCGGTACTTGGGAAGCCATCGTAAAACGGGAAAGAAGTCCATAAGAAACTTCTTCAGCTTCTGTGGTGTGCAGGAGCAGCTCTTTCTCAGCTTAGCTAGCATGACTTCTTTCCTGTTAATCTTGGCATGAGTCTTTCTTTCCATGAAAAAGCAGGATGAGGTGTTGTTTTCCATTCTGGTAGCCTCAAGTGGTCTTTCCATTTTCCCAGTGTTTACTTCATTTATGTGTTCCTGCAAAGTGAAGAAAACCTCTGTCACTTTGCAATTCATGAAGGTTTTTTTAGCACAGTCACTTAACATTAATAGATTGTCACCTGATTTTGCTTTTAAGAAAGCATCATCCCAACAAGAACACTCTCAGAGCTCCAGTGTCGCATAAGGCTAAGAAATAAATCTGCCTTTCTTGGACACATTAAGAGTACTTCCAATTTAATCCAGTTTGTTCTAATAAAGAAAAATGGGGTTAAGTTAGTGATTTTCTTGTGTGACAAAGATCTCCATCATTTATTCTAAATGTTCTATCATAAAGGTCTTTGTGACCAGAGGCAGCACTTGATGGGGTGAAATAAACATGCGCTAGTGAGGTAGGTTGTAGTGTTTCTGTATAGTGAGTACATCTTGTAATCATTGATTCATAACTCTCATGGGGTATAATGATCTGTCACTGCTATTGTCATCTATGCTGAGGAGAAAAATGTTGCTGGTAGGACCTGAAAAGCAGAGCAACAGTTTAGTCTTACACAAAAGATATGTATACAAACCATTGATGGACTCTGTAACTGCTACATAACATGAACTTGTTGAATTGTAGATTGTTTTGATATGCAGCTTCTGGTAATAAATACTTACTCACAAATACCACCACATTGGGAACATACAGACAGAGCACCATGATGCTACCACGTTGGAAGAGTGCTACATGTAATTATTTAAACCCATAGTTACCCAACTTCATTTTCCCAGTAACGACAAATAACAAATAATTATGTGTACAGCAGAACAAACACAGCAGTGTTTCCTATGGTTCTCCTGATTATTTTCTAATATGTGATGACTGGGATTATTTGTATTCCCCTAATAGGGGTGCTTTTGCCATCTCTTGCTTCAATGGACTCAACTGTTTTCACCAAACTGGACGTCTGCATTTTTACTCAATAGTCAAATTAAATTGAAATTAGCTTAGCGCATTAGTAAGTAATTTTGGGGTAGGCGGGAGCATTACTGAGAGGCAAAATGTGCAAGTGCTCTAACTTATATAGCTAAAAAAATAAAATAGGAGCACACAGGTGGAAAACGTCAAGTGACAAATCTTTTCTGGTAGCAGTGGAGAGAAGAAAAAGACTTCCACGGGAGGATGTCCATTTATGAGTAGTGGAAGATAAGGAGTGACTTCTACTGATCTAGATGAAGATAGTTGGTGCTAATACAACAATATGCAGAACTTTTAGGAAAGCAGACCTCTAGGCTCAGCCTCGCCTGGTGTCATTAGGAGCCAGGATCTCTGCATCAGAACTGTTTGGTGCCAGGAGTGACATTGCAATAGTGTCAAATCTTGTCTTCACTTAGAAGTAAAAGCTGTTTCTTTCCTCTTTCAGTGTTTAGAGACAGACTCTACGCGTCAGTTTCATAAAACTTGGAAGTAAACTTACTGGCACAGTATTCTGTTGGTAAAGTTTAATGGTTTTAACAGTTAATACAAAGTTTACGTGCTACTGACAGAATTCTCTGTAAATTTAGTGGTTTTTTTTCTTTTTTTTTGTTAAGAAGAACATTTTGATTTGTTAATGCTTGGTAATGGCCTGTTAAGGTGTAGAATTCTGAATTTAGAAAAAGCGTTAATGAGTCCAACGGAGGCATAATTGAAAAGCAGAAGAATAGATTATCAATAGCCTGTAAGCTATTATCCAAATAGAGAGTGGCTTATTAGAGAGTCTTTTGTCTATCCCGCTTAGAAATAGTTTTCAAGATTATTATGATTATGTTTTGCCACCAAATTGAAAATAATAAGAAGATATATATCTGTAAGTAGTGCAGAAGTTTTAAGCCAATTCCCAGGTATTATGATACAGCGTACAGATACGTGACACAGCATGATTTCTGAGGCTATGCAAAGTTTAACCATGATTCAAAGTAGGATGTCTAGGTGTTAGAGGTAATTTATAACTTGGTAAGAGGCAGAATAGAGATTCTTCTTAGAATGTGTGGGCTGATTGTCCAAGTTGAAAAGGACCTGCATAGTAGTCTAGATACATTTAGAAAAAATCAGTAAAGTTTTATCCATCCCAATTACATAAAACCATTTTAGGTCCCATTGTATACATTTCTTTATATTTGTAAGTAAGGTTTATTTCCATCATAAAGGAACACTAATTATAATTTTAAGTAATTATTTATAAGTATCCATGCCCATTTTTCATCAATGCTAAGTTTACTTTAGACCCTAATGTACTGCATAGTTCTGCTAGCCAAGGTCTGCTTGGACAGGAAAATAGGTTGGATCTAGTCTTTGTTAGAATGCAAAGGTGACAGAAAAGATAAATGAAGTTACAACACCAGGTGAAGTACTTAAGAGGATATGAATAAAGTTTACCAAAGCAAGTGTAATAAAGACACTGATTTTTAAAATCCAAAATCCCAATACTTCCTGTCTTACTTAAATTAGTTTGGAGAATGAGAGACTTGAGCATGAGGACAGCAAGTCCTTATTCAAATGCCAGCCACTTCTTATGGCCAAGTGAATTCAGCCAGCCAGGAAATAGGCATTGTGTCCTTGCTCTACATACTTAAAAGCCAGTGGGCAGTTCAATATCCAATGAGTGCATTTTATAGGCTACACAAAAAGATTATATCACCTTCTATACACTATATTTAATTGCAAATGATTGCTGTCTGCCTCTCTGTAATCTCATACAATTTACCTGGAAGTAATTTGGTATTTACAAAAAAACAACCCATTACAATTCAGATGTGTTTATGTTTGTGAAGCTCCCCGAGTGATAATAGTGATTTTTTAATACATAAGATGATTGAAACATAATTTCTCTGGAAATCTATTAAGAGATCTTGTGTTTGAATGATAGTTTAGTAATATATATATTGCCTTACTGGATAATGAGCATAATACCTTTTTGTACAAAGCAAACAAGTCTCCCCCCTTCCCCCCGCCAAAAAACCCCAAAACCAGTATTACAGTAGTGTATGTATCTTCTGTGTTCAAGCTGACAGGAAGTAATTTTCTTAAATTCTTTCTTTTTCCTGAAAATAAAATAAAACTTTCCTTCCTGTAAGTAGCTGTTTATTCTGCTATATATGCTTTCAGATTCCATGTCAGATGAACATGGTAGCTGTTAAGTGGTCAACCTAGATTGGTATGCAGAAACTGTTAATGTTTAAAGTTTCCTTGTTGCTTTTAGAATGCAGTAAAACCACACCAAATAAGGGAAGTGGCGTTGTTATCAGCAACCCATTTTTCCCGTGCAACCCACTAATTGTCAGGCTGGGATGTCTGTAACTCATTGCTTCACCTGAAGGAAATGGAATGTGTGCTATCACCTGTACACTTATGCAGCCTAGCAGAGCTTGGAGCTTCCAATGTTTTTGCCATCTCCAAAGACATAATGTAGGAGAGGAGATCTGTCTGCTATTGTCCACATGAGCAGATTCCAGCCTTCTGATTCTGGCACTGAGATACAACACCATCCTTCCAAAGTGGTAATACTTGAGCAGTGTGCAGGAGCCCTAGGGGGGTCAGTAACTGGATCCCTTTCCTGCTTCACCAAATGACCCATTTTCAGCTTAGGCCACACTAACAGATGAAAACCCACTATTCCTCCCTTCCTTCCTCCAGAGCTCCACAGAGCATAATGTTTGCATTTTTTTCAAGGCATCATTTGCTGAGTTATTCTTAACAGGGCTGCACAAATGAATTAGCATATAGCATAAAGCATGTTAGTTCATTGCATTTGACTTTGGTTATTGGAAGAACTGTTTAAAACAAGTGAAACTTTACTCGTGTGCATATTCATGTATATGAGTAACATTCATATAATTACAACAGAAAGTAGTCTTTGTTATTTTTAATTGTACTTTTATGTTTGGAATCTTCACAATGAAGTTTTTTCAAGTTTCCTTTGACCATATGAGCAAAAGCAGTTCAGCAGAACCTTGTCAGAACCACTTGTTCTTTCAGGTTAAATGCATTGACTCAGTTTATTTTGTGAAAGAGAGAAACAAGGAAAAGAACTGTTCAAGCCAAGCAAACTGCTGACTTTCCAACTGGCCTTAGTCCCACCTTTTTTCCTGTCTTTTCATCATGCCTGTGACCTGGCAAAAATCTCTCCGCAAGGGAAGAAACATTCATCACAGTATGTTCATGTGAGATTTCTCTTTGCAGATTCTTCAGCAGGCAGTTTCTGCTGCTGCAACTATAACCATTCTGAATGGATGAGTTGTTCTTTGTGACAAAGCACAACTCCCAAAAACTTTATTCTTTTGCGTCCTTTTGCCTCCCCATCCCAATTATGCACCAAAAAAATTGTGGCCGTATCTCTGTAAAGCCCAGGAAGGAGTAGTGAGGGTGAGCCTGTCTTCCTATGCTGAGATATTTTAAATGCTTTATTTAGAACAAAAATCAGACGGTATCACAGCCCAATAGTATAACTGCTCACTTGCTGAAATAGTGATTTCAAGTGGAAGTTAAGATAGAGCCATTTAAAGAGTTTGAGCCAAATGATGTTTAGTGTTTTCCCCTTGTTTGAACTATGAAAAATCCACTAAAAACTAATGTTGTTGGGTGGGTTTTGTGTTTATTTGTTGCATAACTCACTGGAAAACGTGAGACACATCAGTCTAGTTAAACATTTGATTGGAAGCGCAGGTGTTGAGTTGAATTGTTTGTGTTGCTCATCTTTAATACTAGAAATCTTTTCTGTCTCATAGAAACCTTTCTTGGCTGTAATGGCTATGATCATGCTACTGTTCTGATTGTGAGCAATGACACAATTATGAAAAACTCCTTGGTTAACCTCACAGTGCATAGATACAATGTGTGTGTTATTCTTATAAGGGATGTGTTATTCTTGCAAGCTGGATTTTTTTTCAGAGGAAGGTACCTAGAAACTATGCCCCAGTGCACTTTGACCCTTTATGGTGACATAAAAACCTAAGCCAGCAATTGGTGCTTTGGACATATTTGAACAGATGTAGGGAGTACATTTAATTTGTGAGAACTGACTGGTCTGAAATAAAGTCCTCTGAGCTGCATATAATATAAGTTAATACTGCTTTAGCAACTACTGCTTTGATTTATTAATGTGCTTTTGTTCTGCAGGGTTGCTTAGATATGTCAGCATAACCTAAAAGTTTTAGAAGTTATCAGGTGCTAAAACAGTAAGTGAGATGAATGTTTCTCTCTGTCTTGTGTTAGCTATTGTATTTTGATCTTTAGAACTAAGATGTACTTGGAAGCAGACTTAAGTAAGGTGGTAATAACCCAAACCATTCATTTATACACTGATCTAGCAAACGGTCAGACTACAGGCACAGAATATGACAATGTCCTTTAAGAAAATCATGTGAAACTTGATAGGCTTGGTTAGTTTTTTCACTATATTGGGGTAAAATATTGTTGCTTCAAAGCATTTTTGTGTTGAGTTTCGGTGTTACACTAATTCAAACAGGAAAGAGGAAATAGCATTCCAGCTTAGTGGTCTTTACAAGTCAGGAAAGTCAGATCACGTCCTCTGCAAATTAAACTTCTATACTAAGGAGAGATTTATTCTAAGAGTCTTTTAGATTTGTGTGTTTCTAATTAAAATCTCCAATTCACAATTTTTATTTCCAACTGTAAATTGGTTTAGGACTTTCCAGGCAAGTTAGGTTCTTTGTTAAATGCCTGCATTCACCAGCAGCTGTGATTCAAGTCTGGTTTTCCCAAGGATTCTCACTTCCACATCCCAGTGAGTAAGGTGACAGCCACTGACAGGTAACAATCCCAGAACTGATGAGCAGGCTGCAGTGGAACTCATGCAGTCAGCCCAACACCTGTTGTTAAGGCTGGCCCATCAAGATTATTTTTAGGAATGATCATACATGCAAATACATGATCAAGTAGTTTCACTCATTCTGCAAAGACAGGTTTTGTTCAAGGATTCCAGAACATGCTGATCTAACTATTGAAATGCTCTTGAAGGAAAGACAGCATTATTCTTCTGGAGAGTCCTAGGACATGACCACTAAATGGCCATTTCCTGTGGACTCAGAAAACATTCCTAAAAATCAGATTTCTTGCTTTTGGGAAAGTAGCTGTTTCAAAGTGAAAGTCTGTTATTTCAAAAAAGGTCTTTCAAGATAGCTTTTCAAGACCCTGGTCATCATTCACTAAGTTAAATACTAATCTGCATGTTCTGCCCTGGGGTTTTGCTGGACATTGTTTAGCCATGCTAAGCTGTCACAGAGAAAACCAAATTGATACTCCATTTTCATAATGTTTTCTGTGGCATCTTGTGTTTACTACGTGCCATAAGGACAGTATTTTGGAAACACACGTTTGTAGTTAAGCACTAAGAAAATGCTCTCAGTTTCAATATTAGTGTGGTACTTTGAGAAATAGATAAGCCTAGTATATGCAATTTTCTTAAATAGAAATAAAAACTAACCAAATAGTTGAACTCTTGACAAGGATTGCAGGAGAAATAATTGCTGTACCATTTACAGCTGACTGTACATTTTATGAACTTGCCCAGTGTCTGCCTTATAAGCAGTATTTATGATCAACAGCATAATGATAAACCAAAAAACAACAGCATGAGCAAAGTAAGTGAAAAGAGGCAGTTTTGCACCTTTGAAAACAGGCAAAGAAAAGTTAGCCTGAATTCAGAGGCACAGGAGAGGAGACAAATCTCTTACCTGGATAGCCTTTTGACAGGAATGTACCAGCTCTTTTTTTGCATGTTGGAATGAATGGAAGTCTTCAACCAGACATTGGTCTATTTGCATAAAGAATAATTATTAGCTAAATATTCCTCAAGGTAGGAATGGCTAGTTACGGAATCTTGAGCTTGTTGTTTGGTAGTGTATTGTCACTTGTATCACTTTGCAAAGCTGGATATATATGTAGCACTATCTGAGGACTTGAGTTTAAATAATACATAAGATTATTAATTAACTCGCACTGATCCAAAAATTGTGCTGAGTTCAGGCTAGCACATCTCTGACCTTTGAAGCTACTTCTCATCTGAAATCTGATCTGATTTATGCATCCTCATGTAGCAATAGCTTTTTGATTTTACATGTTCAAGGTATATGAATAGAACTTCCGTCTTGCTTGAGATTTGTGTCCTTTGTGGCCTGGAATGAGGCCTGTTTTGCTCAGTGCATAGGATGTGAGAGCTGGAGCTCACAGTTCTGTTTCTAAATGTCAGCACATTCAGATCACAACAGTTTTAGCTTCTGTGTAAAGGAAAGACTGTATAATGTAGGTAGATCAGATAGACTTCTGTTGAAAGTTTACTTCATTGTTGTGAAGCATTTGGTCATATAAGTGACCAAGTTCCCTCTCAACCTTAGATCTTTGTATAAGTGCAGACCTATCCAAGTGGTAAATAAACATCCATCTCCTCCCCTTGACAAAGGTGATAGGCAGTGTTTAATGGTTACTAAGCAGTGCAGATTAACAAGTTGGGCACAAGGCCATGACTCATAGGAACTGTATTCAACTGGCCTACAGACTAAGGGATGAGGAGATGTGTCTGTTTCTCAGCCAGAGAGGAACATGAGTTGGCAGTGCAGTAAGAATCTGAGATGAGAGTTGCAAGGCCACAAAAAGACTGTGCTGCTGGCCACAAGCATGACTAGAGAGGGCCAAGTTCCAACATTGTCTTTTATCCCTCTGCAAAAAGTTGTTTGCTGCTCTTTAGAAGTAAGAATGAAACATAAAAATTATGAGAACAAAAAAATCAAAACTTAGGTGAGGGAGGAATAGAAAGGGAAGCATCTCGCATCTCACGTCTGTGATGTTAAACTGGTCATGGATTCTTAAAACTACTGGCTACTACCAGGAACTTAGACTTGGTGACAGTAGTTGTGATATTCTAAACACAAAATCTAAGGAAGGTAATTTCAGTCTTATTAAAATCCTGTTTCTTGCTTCTTTGTTATGGAAAGCCTTGTCAACCACTCCTATTCCTTTCCCCTTTGCTCTTAGAAAAAAGGAGACGCAGTAGTACACCTTATCTGCATAATGAATTTTGCGCAGTGGTTACAAAGATAGTGTGTTTCTTTGGTCTTATGCTCTACAGAACAGAAGATTTCACTGCTTCTGTTAATTTAATTTTAGCCTTGCAGTATTTCTTTATTAAAAATAAAGGGGCTTAAACTCAAGTCTCTCAAATTCATCCTTTCATCCATTTTACTATCTAATTCTTAGGATCAAGAGTTATCTTGTCTAGTGACCTCCTAAAATGCATGTGCTATCTGCTTCAGTACCTAAGTAAGCTTATTCTCCTTTTCAATGTGTCTAGTATTTGGAAACTCTGCTACTACTGGTATTTGCAGTCTTGGAATCTGCGGAATAATTGGGGTTTGCCCAACTTAATAATTTTTTTTGACAGACACCTCTCTGCATTTCTCCCCAACAGCACTTTTCCCAATATCAGGCTCCTAAGAGGAAGGAGGATATTATTGTATCATTATCACTTGACCCCTTCCATATAAAATTGGTTGTAACTTTGTTTTGCCTCAAGCTAGCCTAAAAGTAACACTTTTTGAAATCTAAAAGAAAGAAATTTCAAATAATAATTTTGAACATTTTTTCAATACAGCACAGTAGCAGTGAGGCTAAATATCTCTGGACACAACAGTTCCACATGGGAAAAAAGTGACAAAATGAATCAATTCTCATTATGTCTGTAAAAATTTTGAAAATTATACAGTTTTGAAAGAACTGTGTTTTATGATGAACAAGTTTTACTTGACATAAAATGTACTGACAGCAGAAGGTTCATTAGTGGATTATGGGGATGAGTTCATACTTCACAGGAAGTCATTCATCAGGGCTTCAGTCCAGCAGTAATTCTGAGTGGGCTGGTCCTGACATCCTGGTTAAAGTCTACTAACACTAACAAACAGGACTCAGTTGTAAAAGTGCTCTCTTTCCTTGTCAGCTGCTAAGTTGTGAAACAGTGGTAACTGGCCAAAATAGCCAAAAGAGGTACCATAATGAAACACCTATCTCTAAGAATAGAAGCTGTGGTAGAAAAGAATGATGATCACTGGCCAGTATTTTTGAGTTTACAGATGATTTTCCTTTGTGTGACCTACAATTTGTCTTTATGAACAGATGCACAGTTAAAATTGGTTTAAAAACTGTTAAGGGTTAAAAGCAGAATTGAACAGTAGTATTTATGAAATAAATGATGTAAAGACATAAAGTATATTTGACCTTGCTGACACATTTATTTGAGAATTTTCGATGATTTCAGAAAAATTCATGGCATTGCTATGTACAATTCATATCTGGTAAGCTAACTATTAAAAAAATTAATGCTAAATTAGTCACATATGAACGGTTAATCTTAGAATCACAGAATCATAGTTAAAAGTTTGTTGTTTACTGGGCCACAGTTAATAATATCAAATCTTCAGAAGTACATAGTCCAGATATAATAGCCATGTTCTTCCTTCTGTGCAAGTGTTTGAAGTTCAAAAATTCTGTGAATTAAAAAACCTCTTACACCTAATGTCTGCATTGTTTAAAATACCCTCAAGCCTCAATTACTCTGTATTTACCTTTATATCATAGTGACCAGGTGATGTGCCTAAAAAGCACACATCTGTTTGCAATTTAATAGGAAAGATGGGCACACTGAAATTAAGCATCCACTCCCTTCCAGTCCACTATGTACTGCATCCCACATTCCTTCTCCTTCTCTGTGACCACTACCTGGTGCAGGTGAAAATGATGCGTATATATGGAGAGTCATGTTATTGATTTAAAATCCATAGTTCCTGTTGTAAAGAAACATCTGCAAGATTCAATGCAGATTTATATATTCAAAATTGAGGAAGGCTATCATTCAGCATGCAAGCCCCTTTCTATTTCCTACTGTAAACACAGAACCAATGGATTAGCACTTACCAAAGGCACAAAGTAGCTGCAGTAGTTCCACAACAGTTTGTGTATCAGCACCCAGTAGCACAGTAGCTCAGGATCACAGCTTTCTATGAGAATAGATTAGAAATTGTATCATGATGTAGTGTAAGCCTTTCCAATTGGGTATCACTCTCATAATATTTGCAATGAGATAACTACAAATCAACAGTAGCACTGGAAAAATCTTTGTCCTGTAGAGTGTAATCACAGGTAAAAGATAAACACTAAATCATTATATTATAGAAGCTGGTAACCTCTGACTTCTTACTCATTTCTATGGTTCTGCTTTAATAGAAGGGGTTACACTATGTGGAGTTCAAATAAAATTGCAGTCCTGACATAACTTTTTTACAGTCTTTTTAACAGTTTCATATGTTATATAAAACAGAGGTCTTATATGCTTACTTCAATTAGATGAAAAAATACTTGTAATGTGTTAAATGAAATTAGGGTAGGAAGTGTGTGGAACTGTCTTTACACTTAGTGCTTAGTTGTCAATGGTCACTAATTGAGATTTGTCCTTTGAAACAGGATTTTTATTAAAATAAATCATGAAGGGGGTCTGGCTGATAAATCTTATCTATTAATAAGAATTTACTTTCATCAACTGACATTGAATGTAAAATATTTGAGCTTTTCTGCCTTTTAAAAAAACCTGCCTGTTGTTTCAGGCCCAAACAGCCAGAACTGTAGAGACAAAGCCTGCTTATTGATGAAGAGGAATATTACTACTGATATTTGTATATCTTAGAGGCGAATTTAATGTAGCAAGGATAGTCTTTCTGAAGTTCTGAAGCTTGTTAACCCATTCCTTGAAATTTTGTGTAATCTTAACGGGATATTGAAAACCCATTTCTGGGTGCAAAGAAAATGGATGATTTCTTACTGCATCATGAAGTAAATTTTCATGTTTAATAAACACAGAATGTAGTGGATCTTTATATTGAAAGGGGAGATATTTTTCATATTAGTGGAAGTTTTTTAGGATGGGGGAAGAATGTAGGAAAAAGGGTAATACATGAACATGAAGATCATGAAATGTTACAGTTATCACTAGTAGATTTAATAATACACCACAAGTCTAAATTGTAATGCCAAACCTAGGTTCAAAATAGAATTACCAGATCTCAGTTTGTAGAGACTTGTAGGTTTGCATCTCATAGAAAACTTATCTATAAATGCAACTGGCTAATTTTAACTGCTTAATTGTAAGATGTTTGTTATGTTTTGTATTCGAGCATGAAGAGCAGACACTGGCATATCATTTAAAAAGCTGCTCTTTCCAGATTGGCTTATAGTGGTAGTTTGTCAGTTCTAAGTACTCAGAAACCACTCATCACAAAAATTCTTCAGGATTTGAACAAGACATGGAAGGCATATTCATTGTGCCTTTTGCCATCAGTAAGTTAAAAACTAAATTCAGTATCATTTTGCAAATAAGTCACATATTCAAGTTAGACATAATGTTGCCCGTGGGGAATCAAGGATTGGTACAGAAAGACATACCTGAAACTACATCTGATATGCATATAGATCCAGCAGCTGCTGAACTTCGTCAGACACCATGTGCTATCTGTATTTTAGATGTAAAAGAAGTACATCAGCTGAGAAATCTAGCTGCAAATCTTCACACCTTCAGTATTTACCTCCATGTTTTTCTTTTCTTGGATTGTTGGTTTGTCCGTTACATGCTTCTTAGTACACATCTTGACAAGTGGTAACAAGTTTCGAGAACATGAGATGGGAAAAGTTAAAATACCTGCTAAAACTAGCACATTGTGCATTAATGCAAAATTTCAGGTCCAGTTACAGTATGTGCATGAGCAACTGAAGTGCTTGCAAGAGAACACTAAGTGAAGCATTTCTGAATTTGGTTCTTTTTGCATATTTGGCAGCAGGGAGGACAATCATTCCCTTTTAATGTTATAATTTACACAACTGTAAATAAGATATGTTCTGTGATATAGTTGGAGTCACATACTTTTGGACTGTATTTCCTCATACAGGTAGCAGGCAAAATAATAGAGCATGAACAGCAAATAAAGATGTGAACATGAAGGAGTGGTAATAACAGAACTGTTAAATGAAAACAATAGGTCAAATATATATCATGGAAGCTCATTTCAGAAGGTGCAGTATTGTGTGTACTTGAATTAGAATGCTTCATGGATGCAGAGAACTGTTCTGTCACTGCTTGGGAAGAAAAGCTCAGTGACAGCTTTCCCAGGCCAGTGCCAAAATGAGTTCTGTGCTCAATGTAAGCTAGTTTTAGCATTTGGTCACATTTTCTCTTCCTCATGTGTCTTTAGTCTTCATTATTGATTTCGTCTCCCTGTCATCTCATTTCAAAACTTTTGCTTATAGGTGACATTATTCAGAGTTTCATCATCAAGAGCAGCATCAAACCACAGTGAGCATTTTAATAGTAGCCAAGTGTTACGCAGAAGGAAATCAGTTTCATACATCAAATTCAATCAGAAATGTGTCCTCTGCAGACAGTTCACGTACAATGATTGAATCTTTCAGTCACTTGCAAAGCCTTTAAATTTATAGTGAAGAATCAGCTGAAAAGCATTTTCTGCTATTTCACCTTATTATTTAATTGTTCCCTTTACAAATGAATGTGAACATAACAAACCTGAACAAGGGATCACAAGATCTAGCAGCAATGATCTGTCCATGTCTGAGGTGATCTGATGGGCTATGTTCACATATCTAGAGAGGTCAGATACTAAAATAGCATATGCCTTTGCCTAAATTGCTTCTACAGCTATTTCCCCTTTTACATCTAGAATTTGTTTTAAAGGGGAAGAGGGGGGAGGAGAGACACAACAATTAACAGTATTTTCCGAGGCTAACTCACCTCGGCACAGGAAGCTGTTGGTGCTTTGTCTGCCTCTCTCTTCCCCCCACACACAGCACGCTCACTGCTGAAAGAAGGACTGAGACTATGCTCACAAAAGCAGGCTGAGTAAGAAATGGAAAATCATAGGCCGTGATAAGCATCAGCTTGAAAACATCCATTGTTTGCTTGCACTTCTGTGTCTGTGAATTTCAGCCAGATCACAGCAAGGATTTTGTGAATTGCTTTGCAAGGTGAAGCTCAAATACTGCTGATTTCAAAGAGCAAAGATGCTTATTAAGATGCTGGATAAATCAAAGTCAATTCTATTTTTATGTTTTTAAAAAAATAAAAAGATTCAGCCAAATGCACAGCTTCTTGGCTGGCTTGCAGTAGAAGCAGTGATTTCCAGTAAATAGCAGCTGATGTATACTCCATTTTTGAAGCAGTTTATTCCTAAGTCACAGAGATTCATAGCCATCCTTTTTGCGCATGTACCACGCTGGTTGGTTGTGTGGATGGATTAACTGTGACAGGCTGTGACATCAGCAAAGGCTGGATGCTGCCTGGCTCTGTGATTTTGTAATGTATCCTCCCATTACTGCTGAGCTTGCTTATTCCAGCTATAGGGTGAGTGAATTGTGCAAAGTGTGGGTGATCACCGACTGAAGTGTTGAGTGTGGTGCTTCTGTGAAGAAGCTGTGCCTTAGTTGTCAAGCAAGCTGGTTTTCCAACCCTGCTTACACAAATGATAGAGCTGAGAAGCAAATGCAGAAAAATATTGATGCTAATAAATAGACACAGAAGTTGTAAAATATACAGGTCATTTAGTGTGGGTGTGGTGGTCTTTGGCCTTTGAAAAAGCCTCTGAATTAGGTTTTTAGTCTGCGAAGCATGTGAAAAGCACAGGCTGTTTTGCTTGGGGACCACCAGGGAGGAAGAACCATTGTTCATCAGCCTGAAAAATATCAAGTTATCATGGTTATTTTGAGTTACGAGGATTTCATGAACAGGAGCCAATTTACCTTACCCGTAATGATCATAGGAAGTGAGAGTGAGTGGAGCAAGAACATGGTAGAAGCAGCTCTAGTGTGAATGAGTACTACATTGTTAGCTTCCACTCAGTTCAGGAGGGGGAAGTGTTGTTTATTAATAACCTAGGAGTCTACTGATTGCCTAGTTATTTATTAATGATCTTGTACTTAAACCTGAAATACCAGACTAGTAGGGTTTTTGGTTGACACTGAAGAGACCTGGAGACAACTGCTGAGAATTCAGCCTCTAGAGAGGTGCATGCTAATGAGGGCTATTTCGCCCTTTGTATGCTCTGAGGTATTATTTCAGCAGTGCTCACTGTCCCTTAGGATCTGCTTTTAAGGTCCAGAGGTATTTCAAGTACTCAGCAGAACAAGAAGCTTATGTATACAATTAGGGAGTTTGGAGCAAACAAAGTCTTTGTGAAAACCTGACCTTTAAACTGGCTTTATTTAATTCGTCATAGCTGCAAAAGTAATTAGAAAAACAAAGGAGGCAGGATCCTTTTCTGTTGTAAGAGGCACTTGGAGGGCAACAAGTTTCCCTTCTGAAAAAAAATAAACTTGCTGACATTTTCTGTCAGAGCTTTTGACCTCCATCTTGTAGATGCCCTCCTCTTGAGCTTACATGCTTCTCTGTTCATTTAACAGCCTGTTCTGGCTGAAAAACAAGACAGGTACTTCTGAACACCATTCCTTCTGGAGGACCTTGTGGCAGCAAGAATTTAAAATGGCATAGATTACTGGTTTTTGTTCCCCCAACAGTTACTGTTGACTTTGGATACTAACTCCTTTCCAGGGTAGATGGACCTTCGTATGTGTTCTTGAGTTTTACAATCCCTAAAATGGCATCATGGATTCTAGAATGGTGGTGATCAATTGCTTGGGACACTATATCTATGGATGCTCCTTATAGTAGTCACTTACTTCAGGAACTGTTTTCGCTTCATTTAGTCTTAAGAGGGGGAATTTAATTTTCATGCATATTTACACTCATCAGGAGCAACAATGATGGTGTTGCCATTGGTCCACATCCTGGACCTGGACACTGTGGACAACAGCGTGTGATTACAGGAGCCCCTTTATAAGGGTGGGCAAAGATGGTCTGGCACATGGCTAAGGATCTTTATCATATGAATAGTGGTATGCAATATGATCATTATCTCAGCAGACATACTAGATACTGCCATAATAGGGTAATCTCTTAGACTGCACTGTTGCTTCTCCAAGATTGTAACACAGAAAACCTTCAATGGAGAAAGGGAGTTTTTTAGGTGGCTCCTTCATGAAGTCCACCTTCCAAGTTGAGATTGGCCAATAGTCTGCTGAAAAATTTTACAGGTTTAACATGAATCTCTCCTCTGCTAACACTTTCTGCCAGTTTTCTGTCCCTACTTCTTGGCTACATTTGCAACTAGGTGAATGATCTTTCCAAGTAGAAACTCTCAGTGAGGATGTAAGCAGGCTGTGCTGCTGTGGGCATGGTGTTAGCTGGCACTATGGCAAATCTGCCCGAAGAGAGGTTGTTCTCAGATATTGATGAGAGCAAGCCAGATTACGTCAGTTTTTAGTGTGTGTGGTGTGCGTTTACCAGAAAAGAGAGACCACACTATTCTCACTCACTAGCTGAGTGAGAATGTCAGAATGAGGATGAGTACTGTTCTAGTATATTGGTATTTCCCAACCATCTTAATCCTAGGCTCTCTTCAACAGAGTGTCCCTATTGATGTAATCCATACATGGTACATTAGAATTCCTAGATTGGCTGTGACCTACTGACAGGGGTCAGCCACAAGTCTTTCTATCCCAGGAGATACAGTTCAGTACTTTACAATAAAGTCTGATAAAGTTAGCTTGACATGTTATCAGAGATTCACTTGACTGAAGATCACCTGGAACAGAAACACTCCCTGCCTGTGGTTTTTGTTCTCTCTTCTCTGTAGATAAGATATTTGGTCCAATGTCTGTGTGTGCACATGTTTTCCAGGACATGCAACTATATTCCTGGACAAGATCAATGCAGGGGAGAAGAGAAGCAACAGATGCTGGGCATGGGAGGGAAGCAATAGCTGTAGGCTAAGGAGTAGTATCTGCAGCTGTGCTAGCTGGAGCAGATCTGGCTGTGATGCAAGGTGTTGACAGCTAAAGCTATCTTACCTTTGCTCTCCTGAGAGATTAAGTTTGTGAATGGGAGTAGGCTGAAAGTGTCATGGATAAGAAGCACAACATGAGTGTCTTGCGTCACTGGCAAGCTGTCTAGTGCTACCTATGCACCTGAAAAGAATTTCTTTCCATACTTGAAAAACCTTTACTTTAGTAATAGGAGGTAAAGGAAAGCTGTTAAGATGGGCCTGTAGCCTTTGATTCAGCAAAGAATTACCCACAAAGCAAACCTTTCCAAGGAAGGGAGCAACTGGATTTTGTGTCAGCCAGCAGACATTCCTTTGCATTAATCACTGCTGTTCATAGTCACAGCTTAATTGTTGCTTTTAAGAGGAAGGAACACGGGTCTGGAATTGAGACCATGATACAGACAGGAAAGATACCTCACCAACAGGCAGCAGTCTCTAGAATATAGCAGCCTCAGGCCTGGTGCTTCTATGGGCATTGGTGCCAGGATGCTATTAGTAAATGTGCTTTAGTGTAGTTGTTTATAATGACTGAAAAAGGTCTGTCTGGCAGAAAATCCCAGCTGAGGAACAGTTGAAAGCCAGGCACAGACAGGACAGTGATTGCTGCTTGACATTCAAAATACCTGACAGCAATGAACAATCCCAGTCTTGCAAGCACTCAAATGAAATGACAAGTACATAACCTTCTGGGTGTTTATAAATGAAGGCAGTGGTGTCTAGAAAACATGAGAGAAAGACTGAAAGAGGAGCAGGCAAAAAATAGACTGTAAAATTCTGTGAGTTTGCAACCAAGAGCCCAATCATAGGTACTTGATGTTCCACCAACAGTTTACATGTAGAAAGATGTTTTGAACAACATTGGCAATGTCATGTGGATTTATCCTTCACCATGAATTTACCTTGTCATGTGCCTGTAACAGTTTTGATCTGGTCTTCAGTGTCCTAAAACTGTCTTCAGAGCACTCCTGACATGGGCCTGGCAGTTGAGCCAGTCTTGTCCATGCAGAATATTTGTAAATAGTACCAGTTTCTGTGCCTCAAGTGCGTCAGTGTGTCTTCCAGTCACTACATGGCAGGCAACCATACAACCCACATTCTAGGTGGTACTGTATATGCTGTGAAAAAATGCATCGATCTCACATCAGAAATGTAGTATAGATAAGGATAAGATCAAAATCTGAGGAAGTGTCAATCCTATCAGTCAAGTAGTGTTTTATTAATGGGAGCATTCTGTCTGGTCCACTTGGGAGGAAGAAGAGATTCTTATAAAGTGACAGGTCAGCCAAAGAACATAAGTGCCTCTACACCTACACACATAACACAAGATCTCATGTACCATCACTCAGTCATGGTTGGCAATGGCAGTGTTTTAATGTGTTACTTAATTGGTGCAATAGGAAAAATGTAAATGTCCTGAAATCTTAAGTGTACGGGCATCAAATAGAAGAGTTTATTTATGCATATATTTTCACATAATACTATGTAGACCTTAGACTGAAGTCAGGAAGACCCTAGTTCCTTTGCTTTTATCTGTATGGCATTAACAACTTTTTACAAGACAGTATAGTTAATCATTCTTATGCACACTGACTGTAAGTGTGCATGTAAGCAAATAATTCAATAGAACACAGGGTACAACTGGAAACAGTTAATGGATCTGAAGGAGCAGAACTAGTTTTAGCAAAAAAAATTAATCTTTGAACTTTGGAATAGGACTTTTTTAAAAACCTCGGTCTAAGCAAAAAAAAAAAAAAACTGGTTCCAAATGTCCATTCTTTACTTCAACAGTGACTTTTAAAGTACTTTAAAGTGTACTAAAGCAAATTAATTTCTTTCTGCTATTTACTTCTTTTACAGCTGCACCATTTAACTTGGGCAGAAATCCTAAGCCCATCAGTGACTGCATACATGATAATATTTGTCATGGTGGGAGGACATACTTTAAAAATAAAAAGCCTGCTTCAGGTCTTTAGTAAAAGAGTGTAACCAGGCTGGTGCTATGACTGTGTGCTTTGTTAGATTACATGTGGAGCTGGCATAGTGGATATGGCCTATGTTACACTTACTTTGCCTGCCTTGTCTTCCTCTTCTAGATCGTGGTCAGATTTGTCTTCTTCATGTTGCACAGTTCTCTTACTTACTCACTAGGTAGTTCTGTCAGCCCTTCTTAATTCTCTGACAATTTGGAGCTGCTATTACAGTTTCTTCATTGAAATCTTTCCTTGACAAGAAAGCGCAGAGGAAGAGCCTCTATCAAAGAGGCTCAGAAATGTGTGGAGAGGCACAGAAAGAAACATGTGACTCTCAGTACAGAGCCCAGCATTGATTTAAGAGCTCTGTTGATGGTTCCCTTCTCACGTCTAATCATGTTTGCTTATGCTATGCTAGCATGGTCAGTTGCAAGAACTGTGATTGTCTCTCCCCCTTCCATCATACCGGCAGCATTGCAGCTGTAGTTGTATAGCTTTCCACCCAAGCAAAGGCGAAGTGCTTAGGAAAGAGCAGGCAAGACTTCAGGAGAACTGGTTAGGCTGCACTGTACCAGAAAAACTAGTTGTAGTGCCCTGGCATGGCTGGAGAAATCAGCTTGCCAAAGCTTCACCCAGTGCCGCTGTGTGACCGGGACTGAACTTACATCAAAGGTACTTAAAAAGCCTTTTGCTCAGGTTGTACTGAGGCCAGAATTTGGCCACCAGGCTAAGGCTGTTTCTTGGGCCAGACAGCAGTAAGTCACACTAACAGAATTTTCTCAACAGAAGTTCATTGTTAATTCCTATTTGGCACTTCATACTGGCAAAAATTCTCCATCCCTTTCAGATTTCAGTTAAATCAGGCCATAAGTTCAGAAGCTGTGGGAAATTGACCCACAGAGTATCATGTATTCGTGTGTGCTGGATACCAGGCAAGGAAAGCCTTTCAGGAATTTAAAGCAAATCCTCTAGTGTATCACATACAAAATTGCAAATGCCATTTTTCATCCCCTGTGTAAAAGAATTCCAATTTCCCATCCATGCCCACATTTTGATACCTGTGTTCCTGCAAGATTCTCTGACACAAAGAAATGCATCATAGGGTGCTAAGTCTTTGAATGTGTTTATTCAAAGATGGAAGATTTGCCGCCTGAGATCCTGGGAGTACAAGAGAAATACTAAGCAAATGCTTACAGTGAGGTAAAAATTATAGATATTGTGTGCATAAATTCACCATTCTTTGGAAGATACAAGTTATTTTTCATCTGGATCTAAATCCATAAGGAGTGCTGCTAAGTTACCTGTATTATAATACTGCAGATTAGGAGCACATTAAGAAAGATTGCATATGGGGCAGTGTGAAAAGAGCTGGTCTAGTAGTGGGTAATCCAGTGGAATTAAGAAAAACAGCTTAAGCAAAAAAACGAAAATCTGTGCAAATTATACTTCATCAGAGAATTAGAAATCTTAATATTCTGTGAAAAATCAGAATTCGGCAAGCAGACACATTATATTGCTTCTATTGCAGCTGAAATAGGAAAAGAGCATGGATTGGTCAAGACACATGACTTGCTTATGGTGAACACCTCTTACTTTAGAGGAAGAAAGTTTGTGTACAATTCCAAGAACCCAAGTCTCATATAAATTTTGAGAAGGAAATTATCTGACTCATTATCTAATCAAGTCCTATCTTTGCTATAATATTTACACCTGTAATTTTTATTACCTTTGTTCTTCAGAGTGGTGAATGGCAAAGTTAGCTACAATTTTACTGCCTTGGATAACCTTATGGATCGCCTGTGGGAAAACAAGCTGATTCCGGGTAAGGACAGCTCCCAGCCTCCACAGTTTGTTATATCTGTTTGTCCATATTGTATGATCATTAGAATATTCTTAGAGAGCTTTTCCAAAGCTGGTTTTGATAAAATTCATTATTTACTTATTTGCCTTTACATCATATCCATGAAAAACAGTGTGAGCAAAATGGTATTATAACAACTAAGACAGCACAAATGGTTTTACGTTGCCTTTGAAGGCAGTTACAGGTGGTCGAACTTGTAAATGAGATCTCTTGGAGAGAAGATTGTATCCATTGGCATATACCTAAAAGAACCAGAGAAGCAAATATTCCAGGTATAACTTCCCATAAATTTATGCAAACATCCACTGTTTTAAGTTTCCTCTGAGCCCTGCATTTATGTTGACGATTATTAGCTTTGACTACTCTGGTCACTAATGAGTAACAAGTAAACAACCTCAATTGTGAAATATTTCTTGTGGGAACATGTGGAAACAGGAAAGAGAACCCATTTAATGATACTTCTTCATTAACAAGTTTGTTTCAGATGATGGGATAACCCCTTCATTAATAAAAATGAGCTAACATTCACCAAAAAAGGAGACCGATTTCTTACATCTTTTTTAGGATTTGAATTGATGGGGAATCCATCAGGATATTTTTTAGATTTTGAAGATAAAGGACATGTAGTAAAATGGAGAAACTTAATTACTGTTCTGGCCAGGAGATACATAGGTAAGTTTAAAAAATCACTTACTTGTTATTTGTTCTGTTGTAATCCTTTCTAGCTACTTAAAAACATTTTGTGTATTATGATCAATTTCAAGACCCTGGATTTCAACACAAAACCAGAAAACAAACATGCCAGAACAGACCATGGGATAGCAGTCCCTCTTTTTACTGATCTGTGGCCAACATCCAGAATGAGTAGAGTGTTCTGGGAAGCACTTTTGGCCTGCCTCAAAGGACTGACTTTTGACCTTGTTATATTGTTGTTGTTGTAAACTACCAGCTTTTGCTGGAGCATGATAACTTGAATACTTCTCATATGCCAGCTTCAAATATTTCTAATAAGGCAGAAGGCTCAACCTGAATTAAGGGTGAGTGAGTACCCTAATCACAAAGCTGTAAGTCATCTCCCTCTCACCTTCCATCTTTTTCAAACGTTGCTGCATTTCATCAAAAATGAGAGATCATTTTGAAACTCCCTGATTACATTTCCCTCATTATTAAAAATTATGAGGGAAATGATGTGGTGGTAGTTCTGGGTGCCAAGTCTCACCTGCAGCCCAGACTAATAGTACTGTCACTTCTTGATTGTATCGTCTGGATATGCATCTCATTTGTAAATGAGGCCTCTCCTACAGATAGGTATGGATTGGAGCATGTTGCTAAATGGAATTTTGAGACATGGAATGAACCAGACCACCACGACTTTGACAATGTGTCTATGACAGTAAAAGGTGAGCATATTTTGGAATACTTGTGAGTGTGATGAAGTGAGATAAGTGTGTGGGGTGAGCAGAGGGGGGACAGTGAGAGGTAGGTTATACTGACAAAGAAGTGAGGTGGACAGGAGTGATAAGGAATGTAACAGGTACAGCAAATCCATTTTGCTAAGGTCATATTATTTATTTATTTATTTATTCCCTACTTGGGCATTAAGGGTAGTGGCACAGAAAAAGCAAAACAAGAGTTACACTAAAAAGATGCAGTTCATTAATTGGATATAAGGTACAGTTAGTAGCAGTAAGGGGGCGAAGGGTGGAGTAAGAAGAACACTCCTCATTGAAGTTGCATGCTTTGGGAACATGCTCGTACAAGACCTTTAGAAGAACCTTATGAAGGCAGCTGAGGTTTTGATGTTTTCTTGTATTTTGATGTTTTCTTATGTGTCAGTGCATAGGAAGGGGTGGTTCCAGTTTGTGAGGTCTTGCCAATAAATCAAATAATACAATTATAGCCTCTCCTTGTAGTTTTAGATCCACTTTCTGTTTTGAGTTATCATCTTTGATAAATTCATCTGCTTGGACTTCAGGGTTTCTCAACTATTATGATGCTTGCTCAGAAGGATTAAGAGCAGCCAGTCCTTTTCTAAAATTTGGAGGGCCTGGGGATTCCTTCCATCCCTTACCCAAGTCACCCATGTGCTGGAGTCTTCTGTGTCATTGCTATAATGGGACCAACTTCTTCACAGGGGAGACTGGTGTAAGGCTGGATTACATCTCTCTCCATAAGAAGGTTAGTCCAAGATTTCAGTTTAAAACCATTTTTTCAATCAGTACAATCAAAGTTACATTTTATTCTGATTTACAAAGCTGCTGCTGATGATGATGAGTGTCCCTTCTATAGCAGAAAGCACCACTACCTATTCTTGCAAAACTTTGATGATGTTTAGTTACAAGACTTCAAATCAAAGCAAATTTGTCTTTTGTCTAATTCCCAAAGGGAAACAACTCTTCTACTTCTTTTCCATTTTATATTCTAGGAGGAGCTTATGCAAATAGCACATGCTGTAGTAAATGAAGTAAAAATGCTAATTTTGTTGGTCCACAGCAGCTTGGAGACCAAGGAATATATTTTCAGAATAGGTTTTATGTTTATGACTTTAGGTTATGTTTGTGTGTTTACCACTGTTTTCTCACTACCACTAAGCAGATATGAAATACTGTTGCAGGGAGATGGGAATTCTCTCTACATCTTGCAACAAGAAGTAGAAGCAGTTCAAGAAATTCAGAAGCTGTTTCCAAGATTTTCTTCTGTTGCCATATATAACGATGAAGCAGATCCAATGGTTGGATGGTCCATTCCACAACTCTGGCGAGCTGATGTGACCTATGCAGCTATGGTTGTAAAGGTAACAGTTCATTGGTAGTTTTGGCACAATAGTGTCCCCTGTTGTATTAATGAAGTAGAAAAAGTAGACTTAACAGTGAATTTTTAAGCAGCTACTCAGATTAATAGATCCTAGAAAAAAGGAGATCTCCCTACTGATATAGTAGGGGTTTCCCTGAATTGTCTGGTTTTAGTAACTTGATTTAATTTGTATTAGTTTTCTTCATCTTTCCTTAAAAAAAAAAAGTCCAACCCAGAACTTGTCAGATAAGTGCTAAAGAACTGAGCTGGAGAATGTATACAGTCCCCCATCTGTTAAGATTACTCCCATACATGCCCTCTCCATGTAATACTACTGCTATGGTGTCAATACTGCTGGCAGTTCTCACATATGTGAAAATTATTTCCCAGCTCCTTCATAAGTTTATCTCATCAAGAGACATCAGGTATAATAAAGATGTTCCTTGAGCTCTCAGCTTACTCAGTTCTTTGGTTTGGGATACTGGCTATACATATGATCTTATTAATTACTGCTAGTAATTACTGATGTTGACCAGAAAAGCAGAAAGAGAAGAGAATGCTCAACATTCCTGCCTCTGCAGTAATTGCACCCTGGCCCCAGAGCAAATTTAGCTTTTCCCCTGCATAGCAATAATTTCCACTGCAGGCCTGGTGCTTTGTGAGCCACTATCTTAAACAGCACATAGAATCCAAGTGATCCTGTGCAAAGGAATAATTCCTAAACACAGGAGTGTGTATGTCACCCAGAAAAAAGGTGCATCTTATCAGCTGCTCCTTGGGAGACAAAGGCTTCCAGTTCCCTGAGACTGCATATACAAGCAGTTTTCTCTAAGGCAACAAGTCATTGATTGCATCACAGAGAGTTTACAAGACAAAATAACAATGTTTATAATGATGTGGTGATATAAAGGGAGAAAGAAAGACACATCCTATGGAAAATTAACACTTGGTTGTATAGAAGCTGAAGCACTGTGTTCCTTCAGAGATACAGTTGTGACAGACTGTTCAGTTGTCAGCCTTCTGAAGTTTTGCTTAATTTAGGCACAATCTAATAAACAGAAAACTTGGGAACTTTGATGTTTTGCAGGAGAGCAGCGCAGCAACCAGTGAAAGACCAGGAAAATTAAATCCAAGTTAGCACCAAGTGGGAAAAATGACTAATTGAGAAACAGAATCCAGGACCAGCTCACAGACACTGATGTAGTGGGTACTAAGTAACTCCAGATTTGGAGAACCATTTAGATTTAATTTAGATGGTAAATCCTGATTACTAATTAAGTATTCAAGATAGAGGAGCATCGTTTGTAGTGCAATAGACAAGGAAATGTGTTCATTATTTATGAAGAGTACTAATAATTTCAGAGACTTACTATCGGCAAAATTATGTAGGTACTTCAGATTTTAACAGATTAAGGTATGACATAAAGTGCAGTTTTTCCAAGACTTATGATGAACAGTTATTTTCTTCAGTCTTTGCTAAAAGGCAGAGTGACAGTTCTTTACAGAATGCTGTAAAGATTTAATAAAAGTACATGGACTGCATGTTTGTTGGTTTTTCTCCAAGATGAAGGTTAATTTTCTCTATGACTTTACAGGTAATCATCCAACACCAAAACCTGCTCATTTCCAAAGTCAACAATACAATCAACTACTCTTTGCTGAGTAATGACAATGCCTTCTTGAGCTACTACCCCCATTACTTCACCCAGCGGACTCTGACAGCACGTTTTCAGATGAACAACACAAAGCCACCTCATATCCAGATGGTGCGGAAACCAGTGCTGACTGCCATGGGCTTGCTGGCACTGCTAGGTATAGTAACCACTGATTAAAGAGCACATCAATACCCTTCCTACCTAGAAGCTTTCAGTCTAAGAAAGATTTTTCCAGCAATATCACTGTTCATAAAAGCATGAGTTCTCCTACTCACTGTTTACTAGCTGTATTAAGAAAATGAAACTTCATTTCCTCAGAGAGATTGATAGCTCAGAAAATATTCCTGAGAGTCTGTTATTCATTTGATTTAACTTACTGCTTTGTTTATACCCTCTGTGTGCCAACCACTCATTTTTTGTTGGCTGGTACTTCCCTCTTGTGATGCAAGGGGTGCATCCCATCGGGCTGCAACTGTTTTTAAGAAATCCCTGCAGCTGGAAAACTCATGCAATATTTTACAGGGAGAACCTCATTCACTGCCACCCGTTTGCGTGTTGGTAGCTGAACTGCTAAGCATAAGAGCTGGTGTCATATGTACATACTCTGCTGTTGTAAAATAAATCTGACTGAAGGCTGTAAATGGTGAAATATAAGGCAGAACATAGCTCAGCTTATACTCAGTCTATTTGCATGCTTTGACCCTGCGGCTTCTGACACAGGACTAACTAACAGTGATGCTTACACTTGTCATGTTTTTAAAGGAGAAAAGCAGATATCTGCAGAGGTGAAGATCAGTGGAGATGAAAATGCTCAAAACAGCACAGTTGGTGTGCTGGCAGCTGTGCACACCCCAAGTGAAACACAGCCCTCAGACAGCTGGCAAGCTGCAGTACTGATGTATTCAAGTGAGGATAACAGGACTTCATCCAACATTAGCAGTGTCACAGTGAATGCCACCCACTTCCCCAAACTTAGAGGTAAACAAATATGATGTAGACAGCTCATGTTAAGTGATCCTTAAGACAGAATATCAGCTGGAAAACTTGTACTGAGTTGCCTTCCATTGCAGGAGTGAATTTAGTTTCCTAACTTCTTCTCTAATCTTTTGTGCACTCCTAGATTTTCTGAGGTATAAAATAGTGTTCTTCTTTGAAAGGTTCATTCCTAATGCCTACACTTTGATCCTGTCTTTAATGGCAACTGCTGAGTGCTGCCTTTTTGGAAAGCTGTTGATCTCAGTGTGCTTGGCTGGATATTGTCAGGCAGCAATTCCCTTAATGAGATGACTCCAAGACAGCCAACATGAACACACAGTTGTGGAGCTGATGCAGTTACCCAACAAATGCATGCAGTGCCTCTGCTAAAAGAGGATTTCAGGTCTGATTGTAGAAGTAATAGTTTGAAATGCAAACTTGGCAAACAAATTGCAGAGCCTCATGAGAGTGCTAGCTACAGGACTTTCCAGTGGAAGTCAGGCACCAACGTGCTGAAATCACATTTGAAAAGGTAGACTTACACAGCTGTTAAATTTATTTTTGTTAATCTTTAAATCCAAGTTTACTTTCTTTTGTTTGTGTTCCTACAGAGCTGGTGTATGTGACATATTACATGGATAACAACCAAACCAATCCCTATCTGAAGTGGAAAAACCTAGGAAGCCCTGACTTTCCTTCTCCAGAACAGTTCCAGCAAATAAGGGATGCTGAGGTATAATTATGTATTTGTTTGAAGTGTTGCATGGGTAAAGTGCTTGTGAAAAAGACAAGAAATCAGGCCCGTGGTCAAAATTTCCTTAGCCCACAGTCATTCACTTTTCATATACACACAAAAATTCACTTGCAGTCCTGCAGAGAAGTGTAGCTCATGCACAACTTACACCTTTGTGTTTGTTATACAACCTCTTTGCTCTGGGCCTACGCATAAAATAAGGGGACACAGTTGCTCCTGGAGAAGTTCTGCCTTCTCTCTGAATCTTCAGTGAGCTTTGAGACTCTGTTCCATCTCCCCAAGTAAGTCATGGCCCTGTGTATATTAAATAATGGCCAAATTGCTGCATTAGAGAGTTGAAATTACCCCTCTTACTAACAGAAAACAAACACCTCGCTGGGGTGAAAACTACCCAGTGCAAGTTCAGAAAACTGTGAGGGGCTCACAGGGAGACCAGCAGTTTTCCCTCATCCTCATTAGTGCTGAATGCATCATAGAGGTAATTAAAGAGTAAATCTTCTCTGAGAATTCCTCTCCTCCCTATGGATGAAAGCCGTGGAGATTACTTCCTGTATGTGAACATATGTGAGCAGCCTCACTTCAGCTCCCCCTCCCATAGTTTCCCCTGTGCATTCAGACTCCCAAGCTAAAAAAAAGAGGTCATCTTTATCCCCTTCAGGGCCCACAGACAGTGCTTGCTTTCTGACTTTAGAGTACAGTACTGTGTCTTCTCTTCCCAGTTACCATAACTGACTGTTTCTCAGGCCCGTTGGATACTGTAGGAGACATCAGCTCTTCCTTGAAATGGAAGCAGCAAGATTTTAGAAGCTTTTGGCTGTCTGGTACAGCGTCACCCCCAGAGACTGGCTGTGTAGCTGTCGTAGCTAGCAGTAGCTTGTGCTGCGCAAGAGCAGAGCATCTCTTCTTCTGCTGAGAAGAGATGGACCCATGGTTTGTAAAGACCTCTAGCCTGAAAGGCATCCATGGGAGGTTACAGAAGTGACAGATGGTGCCTAAGGGCATTTGTGAGCAACCCAGTTTGTGAAATGGACACGCCCTCTGTTTCATGAAGAGCTGGAAAACAGGTGAGTATAAAGTGTGGAGAACCTTGATGTCTGTAAGCTTTAGCAGTACCAACTCTCTTGGAAATTTAGAGTCCTGAAGTTTAGGACTCTAAATTGCCCACAGGCACTTTACACTGGTTTAACAGTGCTTTAGGTGCTGTAATGAAAGATTGTTCATAACACTACTCTTTGGCTCTGCAGGATCCACTGGTAACAGGCCCATTCCCATTTCCTGAAGCTGGCATCCTGACACTGAAGCAAGATTTTCCCATTCCCTCAATCTTTCTTATCCACATCTGTGCAAGACCCAGATCAGCTCCTGATCAAGTATGTGTTGTATTCTACCATCAGACACATCAAAACTGAAATTGCTTCCTGCCTTGAATCTTAGAAGAAGAACATTTGAGTCAATTTTTTGTTAAAAGTGCCATATAAGAATTAGTAAATAAACAATTCTTCTCTCATTTGATGAGAAGGCTCTCAAAGATATAATTCAAGATAAAGTACTGTATAGCAAGTGATAGGAGCCATCACTGAGGTGAATGGAAGTTCTCATGGTGGGAAATTAGTAATGCAGTACTGAAAAGTGCAGTATCTCTTTAAAAATCACATGGTATGCTACAAGGATTGACAACATCTCTCCAGTGAATGATTGACAGCTAAAGCTAAAATGGAAGCATGGCTGCCATATTGGACGCCTGTGTCTGTTCATTCAGTCTTACCCATGTTCATAGTGGTACCCAGAGCTTCTGAAGGTCCTCTGCAAGGTTGATGAGTGGGAGACATAGGCTGCAAAAAGCTACAGAGCCAAGAATTTTGTTTTTACACCTGATCTCAATGGAAAAAAAATCAAAGCAAATAATTAGTAAGGAAGGATGAACACAGAAATTTGACATGGCTGATTGGCTTGTACAGTTTCTTACATGGGCTTGTGTCTTTGGACAGGTGACTGGTGTTCGTTTGATCCCTCTCACAAAGGGCCAGGTCATTGTGCTGTGGGATGACGACTGTGTAAAGTCAAAGTAAGTAGCTTTAAAATAATATGGATACAAATGAGTTACCAACATACTACTCTCTAAGTTTCCACAAGCCCTTACGGAGTAAAACAAGTTCACAAATTAATGAATTGTTGCTCCTTGATAGATGATAGAGTGCATTTATCTGACAAAATGAACTGTAGGACCTGTGTGCACAAACTGTGGAGAGCCACCCTGCCTAATTTGCCTGATCCAAGGGATCTACCTGCTGCTCACCAGCATTCAGTGGCATTTCTGAGGGAATTCTATTCAGCATAGCAGGCAGGAAGATTCATGGTAAAAGTTGTATTATCAGCAGATGCCTTAGTGGGATCTTGCACATCTCTGTAAGGGATGTGAACTGGAAGAGAAAACCTCCAGTTGCTTGCTTCAGCAAGCTGGACTCGACTGGAAATACTCTGTAGGTGAACTCCGAAAGGTGATCCAGTGTGCAATCAGATTGCCTGAGGAAGCAGTGACTTAGCTTCTTTTCAAGCCAGTCGTCCTAGATTCTTCATTCTTGATAACCCTGATGTCTGAGTGAAAGATGCATGACATTTTGTGATGCTGCATATACCCAAAACAGCAAGTTAGTCTAGGTGTTTTTCTGGGGGATGTTGGAGCCCTGGTTGTTCCTAAGAAGAAACACTAAATTGCCACTAAATCGTGGCAATTCATGTCATCCTACATTTGGTAGGAATAAATCAACTGAATATGTCTTATTTTTGTCCTTCTTGTTGAAATAGCCCTGAGACTAGTATTTGATAGCTCACACATTATAAGTTGTATTTACAAACCTCTCTGGTTCTTTTTTCTAGGTGTATAAAGACATTTGAAGTGGAATTCTCATCGGATGGAAAAGCATACCAGCGGATTAATGCCAAAGATACAATATTCACTCTCTGGGTTTACAGTCCAGGTATGGCAAGAATACTCACATTAGGTAATCTGTCATTTGATATTGCCACTCATGAGTGTGTGAACCATTGTTTAGTAACTACTGAAGGTAGGTAACTTGCTAGTAACGTCCAGTCCCTCAAAAATAAGAGCACATCCCTTCCTTTAGGATCATATACTCAGTAAGAGCCTTATTCTTAAGGATAGTGTTCGAGTAGTGGCCATGAGGACATTATTGGTAGTATACCATGGGAAATTCCTTGTCACAAAGGCCAGTCACTCAGCTGCAGGCCTGTCAAGGTCCCTGAGGAGTTAAGGAGCACTTTCGTAGCTGGTGTAGAAATAATGCAAAAATGGTAACAAAAAGCCTCACAAAAACCCATGACCAGACCTTGCAATAGAATCTTACTCAAATGAAACATCCAAGTGAGGGAAGATAGTGGTGTTTTATTTGGGTATTTTTTTGTTTATCTGCAGGTGGAGGATGATGGTTGTTGGTTTTTTGTTTGGTTGGTTTGGTTTTCTTCTTTTTTAAGCAAATGCAGTCTAGTAACATGACCATCCATCATATATTGATAGTAAGCACTGATGAGAGCTGAGTGAAATACAGACAAACCTTGCCTTATAGTGATACAATTAAAAGGCAGCTTAGAGAAGTTTTTTACCAGAAACAAGGGCTTATCTTACCCTGAGAAAGTCTTAACATCAGCAGTGGTTGCATAATAAAAGTTCAGAGCTATTACTGCAATGTAAGAGCTACAAAGGCAAACAGTGGCTGTAAATCATGACTATGACAAATCTCCAAAATTATTACTCATTATTATATTATAATATTACATACCAGTTTAATAGTTTGTTTCAAAATCAACAGCAACAAAAAAGACTGCTTGAAAAAAATAAGTCTCAGCACTCCTTATTGCTAGGAACTTCCTCCTCACCCGTTATTTCTTTTTTTTTTTCTAGAATAAAAACACTAAAATACACATAAAAATCAATTAATTAGATAAAATACCCCCAAATTTATGTTGCCTGTGTGTTCAAAGATTCTGCTAGGGAAAGCTCTGTTCTTTGAACTAGATCAAGGATAAAAAGCAGCAGAACCATAGAAGATCAGTTCACATACCTTTAAAGTAAGTGGTACTGCTTCCTGAGTAGAGCAGAGGGTTTTCAGTCAGCCTGCATGCTTCTTGTTCTGCTTCTTTGTTGAACCTGTCTCCATATAACCTGTTCCAAAAGCAAAATTCAGGCAGAAAAATAAGTCAGAAAAAAAGAAAATTACTAATTGTTTGTTGCAGATGTCACAGCCTTCTTACAAAGGAGCTGCTGGGAAAGCAGTCCTGTAGCTGTACTTGAAAATCCTAGTAAGTAGAGAGGATGTCCTTGGTGGAACAAGATTAAAAAGCCAGTACTTGGCTGTGAGGAATTTGTTTTAGTTTTTAATCAGACAGGCACAGACACACATACATAGAGTGCAGAACTGATTTCCCCAGCTCATTTTACAAACCTACATTTTACCAAAGTAGTGCTTGCTTCACATCCTCCCAGTACCACAGGTGTCAGTGTTTCACAGTGACCATTTCTAACCTTTTCATTTGCAGGAAGCTCAGTCTCTGGCTTTTACAGAGTGCGTGCCGTTGACTACTGGGGCAAGGCAGGCCTGTCCTCTCTTCCTGTGGAGTACGTCGAAGCTTTCAAGTGATGCTGAAGAGTGGTGCGTGGCTTGGTGTCAGAGTGGTGTATGTTCCTTTCAAATGACAACTCCCCAGAAAAATAAACTCCTCCCAGGCTGAGGAGGGCGTATGGAAAACGATCTGATGAAGTTAGGAATGCAAGTTAGAAGCAACTGCCCCTGTTAACTCTTCACAGCACAAAAGACAGCATTATCAAACAACCACAACTGCCAACCCAACTGGTAAAAGGCTGCCGTAGGACAGGGATTCAGCCTGGTAACTAGGAATTATGGGAATAAGTATTTATTATTCACTTTTTTTCACTGAGCTAATGGCCAGGGCAAGCTAAGATTTATAGAGGTCACAAACTGTAACAAACAGGAACAGAACCATTGCTTCACTGTGTGAGTGAGAATGGTAGCAAAGACACATGGAGGATCTGTCTAAGAGTCAACTGGCTGCCTTAGCTGCCAGGCTGTTTTGACTTAATGGTTTGATGGGAAAGTGCACGGCAACCAGACACATTCAGAGCATGAAGTAAATGATCCTTTATTCCCTGCTGGTTAGTCACAGTGGGTTATTTCAGAACACTTGCCATGTTTAGATGTATGAGGTTTTTCACTCTCTCACAGAGGGGTTTCTACCCAGCTTTCTCAGTATTTGTGACCATTAAGATGGATGCCAGAGTTATTTTCCATAGGAAGAGGAAGGGATATCAACTCATTCTCGGGGGGGAGGTCACATAAAGCCCTAGCCTCCAGACTTCCCTGCCTTTTCTCTTTTTTGTTTTTGCCCGAGTCACCTGTTTGCACTTTGGCCATCAGCTGCTGCCTCTTTTTGGTGGAGGCTCTAACCCTGTAAGTCCCTCTTTTCTCTCCATTGCTGTCACCTAGCCTGGTGTCCTTCAGCCCTTACAGCTAACACCTCCCCTCACAGACTGTAAGTGGCTCTACGTGGTCAGGAGAAAGCTGAAACACTAGTTAGAGCCTTTTGTGTTCTCATGACAAGACAGCACACTCTTGAATGTAGCAGGGCTGCTACTTACAGCACTTAGGAAATTAACAAAGAACAGTTACAGCTCGTATGCTTTGCAAAGTGTGTGCACAAGCGTGTGATAGCCCTAATTCATGGGCTACAGATCACCACTGGCTGTGCTTGCAGCTGCCAAACACTTTATGTAAACAGCAAAGTTCCCTGAAATTGCAGGGGTGCTGCTTTATTTTTCTCTTTTCACAACTGGCACAGTTTGAGCTGTGCCTTTAACAGGTTTGAAGAGAGAAGGATAATGCCAGTGAAAACAGCTAGAGTGTTTTCCATAAGAGGAGTGACTTTGTCACACAAACAAATCCCCTACTGCTCTCTTTGCTGACATCAGCCATTACACCAACATAACAACAAAAACTGCATATTTGATGAAACATTTAGGTCTCTGAAAAAAGAAGTGCCCAAGTTTGCACAGTAGGAGAGAGCTGAACTACCTCAAATACCCTCAACTTTTACAGCACAGAAAAGAAACATATACAAAAAGTCAGTGCACATGAGATGTGGCCTTGTATCTCATTACTTGTTCATGTGCTTGTACTGAAAATTAGCCTTAAAAGATTTATTCTGTCACAGAATTCAGATTAAATATTTCTTGCCTCATTTACATTTTAATGGGGGGCACTTGTCACATCCTAGTCCTCCAATTCCTTGTCCATACATGCAGAACAGAAAAGGGCCATGGGTCCTACTCAATTGGAAATCCTCTCAATTTAAGAAAAGTTACTGAGACATTCTACTTGGATGGTGATAGTAAAAAAACATTTTAAACTTGTGATAATTGCCCCTGAGTGAAGAACCAATGTACACAGTTAAGTAAAATCTAGCAGTTAACACATGTTGTTTTGCTAGTATGAGGTGGAACCACGAATAAAACAATTTAGAGTAATACTAAGTATAGGGTCTTGAGAGATTTTAGTGTGTCTGAAGCAGGGGAAAATGTAAGAGCTTGAGGGGACAGCTTAGTGTTAGGATGTCCTACCTCAGTTGCCCTTTTGCTTTAAACTTTTCCCACTCTGGCAGTCAGAATATAGCAGTCTTTATCAAACCAAGGACTATGTACTAGTTACAGGTGTATTAAAAAAAAAAAAAAAAGAAAAAAGAAAAAAAAGAGAAAAAAAAAAGAAGAAACATAGCCATAGTGAATAGAATTGATTTTGTTATGCAGGGATGAAAATTTATAGATGTGCAAACCATGAAAAATAGAAGATTTCTTCTGAAAATCTTCTTTGCTGCTATGATATAAACTCATTCCTTTAAGAAATGAGCATGTATTAACAATTACAGAGAGAAGATAAGTTGGTATTTCCAGGTATGAGTTTATTTCTGACAAACGATAAAAGTTTTGAAATGGCGTTTTCTTTTTTTATCATTTAATGTCTACAGAAAAACGCTATTTAGTACTTGAAACTTGAGGTTTCAATAACCATCTGTTTCTGACTCTTGATAGTGTTTCCTAAATTGCATGTTTAACTAATCTCTTCTGTTACATGTAGTGATCAGCCCCCCATTACAGTTTGAGTTTTCAGAAGTGCCAAGTATCCATAGCACCAGGTGTGAATAGCAGGTGCTTAGTAGTTCTGTAGTATCATAACCAAAGCAAGGCTGCAGAGCACTCATGTATGTCTTTTGCTGTTCATTAATCCAAATAAGAATATGTAACTGCAACTGCAACATGGGATTATTTGCCTGCACTTCAAACAAAAGCTTGTGAGGCTATATAACCATTTTGCAACTGAAAGAACCTTTCAGCTGAGTATTTTACATTGTTTAATTGTCTATATGCTACATTTGTTGCCATCTTTTGTGAGAGCAAATAAAACTGGTTTTTAATCTTTCATATGAGCCCCGTAAAAAACATGATCTGATCATTGTGTTGTAGAAACTGCTTACAACTCTTATGTCAACATATTAATCTTGGAAAGTAAAGACTATTCTCAAGGATCGCTATGTTTTAACTCCAGCCAGCAACCAAGTACCACAGAGCTGCTCGAAATGGATACCAGCACAAGGGATAAAAGATAGCTCGACTCGTGGAAGTTCCAACATTGCATAAAACTAAAACATGAGGGGAACTTACCATAAAAAGTGTCAAGGCTGAAGTAGAAACCTAAATGCATGGATTACCTCAATTACCACAACCTAGGGAAAACTGGTTAAACTCAAGGTGGTATTTTTGTGTCTGATCTCAGGACTTGCAGTGTCCTTGCTGGAGGAGGTTCACTGGTGTGTGAAGGACAATATCCTTGCAGCGTCCCTCCTGCTGTTGTGCAGTCATAGTCTTTCTGCCAGCACTGAAGGACCTTCTGAGGACAAAACAACAGTCCTTTTAATGCATAAACAATTTTTTTATTTTGTCTTGTTAGTGGAAAGTTTGCACAGGACAGAGATTATGACTCGGGACCATATACATACACTTAAAACACAGGAACAATAGACTGCTTTTCTTCAGCCAGCTCAAACAGCAGACAGAAGATGTCTGCCTCTAGATATACATGAGATGTTTCATGTTGAACTCCACAGAATTTCAAGGGAAGAGTAATTCTCATCAGAATACACTCATGACTGCCTGCCCTGTCCTGCCTTGTCTTTCATGTTTCCTGCAGTCATTGGAGACAAATGAGTGTGATGTAACTCCCATCTGTTCATTAACTTCCCACATCATACAGTGAGGACTTGCTTGTAGTCCTGATGGAAACAAGGGCCCCAAGTACAATTCCTGAGGCAGATGAATTCTATGGTGTATTCCACCACAATCACCACTATTTTTCTATGATCCTGCAGGCTTTGCCTCAAGTAGCTGAGGAGGAATTTCACTGCCTCTCTTGTCTGGACAGGCTATACCAAGCACAATAAGGATGAATGTGGTCCTGGTCCTGCATGTTGATTGTCTCTTCTTGCTACAGATCTCATCTGCTCTGGTCATATGATTAGTATAACCATAGATATTAAAAATCCCACTTCTCTAAGACTGGTGGTATTGGTCTGACAGTTTTGGCCAAAGGCCACACTCCTTCAGCTAAGAGTAGCTGAAGCTACTGAAGTAACTGATTAGCATTGTCTAATCAGTTGTTATACAAGTCCTAAGGTCACAGATTCCACCCCAATACTTCCTGCTGGGAGAAGGGTGGAAGTGGAGAACATGCAGTTAATGCACTGACCTTGCACTTAGTCCAGCAGAAAAGGCTGATATTTTTGCAACACTCCATAGTTCTCTGTCTTTGTGGGGTTTTGTGAGCATTGTGTGCCAGTGCTCCTGTCCTTAGCTCACAATCTTGTTCCCTGTCAGCGTATCTTTCCCCAGACCTGAAGAGCAAGGACACCTCTGTTCAAGCAGGATGAGAGCCTTACTAGTATTGCCAGGCAATCCTGGGAAATACAAGTTTGAGAGACTTCACTACATCCCTGGGATAATGTCTCTGGTCTTGGAGTGTGTCTCTGGTCTTTGGTTTCTATACTCTTTCTGGTTACTGTAAGTAAGATTGTGCAAGTGTCTTGCAGAAGCTGTTTAACAGTGTAGTGCTTTGAAGGTCTTCAGTCAACGTAAGCCTTGTTCCACACACCTTTTGGAAGCCCCTGGAGTAGGGGCTGTTCAGCTTGGTCTTGCCTCTGTGCTTGGTAATTATAACTTGTAAAAATTTGTGTAGTTGACAAACTGCAGGGTTCAGCAGGATGCTGGGGTGTTCTAGACTGGTATTTTTATTACTAGGAAACACAAAGCGAATGTGATGTTACTAAAAGGAGTGGGAAATACATGACAATAATGCTGACCCAGGTTACTGGTTTTGTACATGGAGATTTCTAGGTTCTCTTTTGGTTTTCTCTGTCTATGAAATTCTTTCCCATAAACCCAGCCTTTTCAATATCTTTCAGTTCTATACCTTTCAGATACTGAAATCTGGATTATGAAGGCAGATGGGAGCAAATTACTGGTAATGCCATTAGAAATGGAAGCACCCACTCATTTAAAGCAATGTCTAATGTTATTGAAAGTAACAACTATTTTATTGCATTTGTGGTTCTCCCCTTGGGAACTTTGCTACAGGTAGCTCTACCTCAGATGTGCTTTCAAGTCCTATTTTTGGCTGAAGCCATGTCACTGATGTGCCTTGCTGCCTTCACTTGCTGACTTTCTAGGTGAATCCTAGACTTACCTTATCACCATGCTTTTGTGTGACAGTCAGCACTGTCAGGAGATATGCCACTCTCACCATCCTTGCCCTGTCCCCCCTGTTCAGTGCTGAAGAGTGACACTGCTCCTCCTCTGCTGGGAGCACCCTTGGCTGCTGTCTCACCACTCCTCAGTGAGCATTCTCAGTCCTTCTGCTCCCCAACGACAGGCAATAAAAACCAGTTCCAGAGATGCCTTTTTTTCAAAAACATTTATTGACAAATGCCACATTAGATATTCCCTTGGAAATTCAAATATCACTATTATATTGCACACTGTTTAAAGATCCCCCAATATTTTCATGTGTTTTTCAGGAAAAACACACTATTCCATACTATGATTTTTTAAAAATATTATTATTGAGTGGCAACTTCAAGACCAAGAGGTCTGGTTTCTGTCCTTAAGGATAGGATCAGAAGCATACTTTTAGCAGGCCCCTGGAAAGAAAGGAGAGTAAAGTTTAGTCTGTGTAAGTAAATTTGCAAAGTTCTTTAACAGCATTTAAGTCTCCTATGAAGCTATAGCTACAACCTTCCAAGGGTACTTCTGAATCACAGTACAAGACTAGGATGCAAGGTGCAAAAGTTGCTGTTTGCATTTCTCTGTGTCTATTGGCACAGACCTAGGCAGCCTTTCCCAGGTAGCCATGGACTTTTGGCTTTCCTGAGCACCCAGCCATGACCCTGCAAACCAGCTGCCTTCCCTCTGCTGCAGGGAGCAGTGCACAGGGGTATGGGGCAGGGATGCCCATGGCATGCCCACAGCCTTGGGTGATGCCAGCACTTTATCTGTAGTGGAGGACTGGCTGACACAACAACATGCTGTTCAGGAGGTTTTAGATGCCATTCCTTGTCCCGCAGTGCAGAACAAGTGTATTACATGGCTAAGTAAAGGGTCAACTTCCAGGCAAGGCAGTGAGGTTGTGAAGGGTATGGGTGCTCAACTGCCAGCAAAGAAGAATTTGTGCCTCCTGCATAGCCCTAAAAATGTATCTATTTCATGGACAGCATTTGAACTAGAAGGTCAATTCCTGTACCTCCAGAAAAATGCTCTCAAAATGGGCTTTAAAGATGGTCTGTTTGCATGTATGTAGTGCAACTGCTGACTCCCACTTCCAGCAGCTGCAGTCAGAAATGCTTCTCAGAGCCTCTCATCCCTCCTACTCAGACCACACAGAACACAAGTCATGATGGAACTAAGGAGTGCGAGAGTGGTCCTTCCTAGAAGCACCTTCTCATCTTTTCCTGGAGGACACTGCACCGACCCAAGGTAAGGTGCTATTGTGCAAGTGGCCAAGACAAATATTTCTAAGTGCAGAAACACCAGTTTGTTGCATCCATCCCTGTCCTGCCTACTACAGTAACAAGGTTGATCTTCTGTAGCGTACCAGTTTCAACACACAGGATTTCTGTAAGTAGCAATCTTAAGGCTGCAGCCTGTAGCAGGCTCTTGTCCTTGCATGGATTTCCCTTTGTAGTTCTTTTCCTGTTAGATCTAACTTGAGGAAAAGGCTGCTAAAAAAGAACAGCTGTTTGCTGTGGTTCTGTCCCATTTAACAGCAAATGCAATCACCTACTGTGCAACTCAGTGAGTTTGCTAATTAGCCCCAAGTACCTGACTGAAGCACAGGCTGGAACTGGCCAGACATGCAGATTTCTTCCTGCTTCTGGCGCACAATGCGCTGGATGGCTGGGGGGAGGCCACGGGGATTGCGCGAGAAGATCAGGGAGTAACCATCATCACAGGAGCCGTCCTCCTTCAGGCTGCGGCAGGCATAGGTGATGGCGTAGTTATCATAGTCAGTGTCAATCACCCAGTAGTTGTCCCCTGAAACATCAGACCGCACAGGTTTGTCACAGTGGGCACAGCAGAGCAGAGTGGATCCTTCAGCAGGGAGATGGCAAACTTCACATGGGAGAGATAGCTTTCCAAGGGATCTGTAATCTTATCACATATCCAGCTTATCTCCACACCATGAGGAGAAGAACTGGGACAAGCACAGGACATCTTGAGATCATGATTTTCCCCCACGGTGCTCAGTGCATTTTTACCTTTTGTTTCTTAGGCTAGAAGTATTAGGAGGACTAGGATTTTCAATGACAAAGTATCTCTTTATGTTGCTTGCTCAAGCATGGTGGAAGGAAGGACATACAATACAAATTACATTTCCTATACAAGAAGCCTCAGTAAAACATTCCTCCTGTTTTCTAGCCTTGCTTAACTAAGTTCTTTTTGGTGTGGCTTACCTGCCAGTGCTAAGGGAATGTACACCTTACACATTAGAAGTCCTCCCCAACTTCCACAGCTGGAGAACTGCACCTACAGGAGGCTCTGGCACAAAGGACAGACTTTGAAGGGCATATAACTGAGGTTCAGCATGAGCAGTTTCTGAAAGGTGGAGTTGGCTTAACAGCTCCATATCTTTGAGTCTAGCTGTGTCTCTGAGGAGAAATATGTCTTGTTGCTGGGGTGCAGCTGTGGGTCCACATGTCTCCTCTGTTTAGCTATGAGGAGTATAAGGATGGCTGACCTCAGCACTTTTGCAGTGTCCACAGAGGGCCCCAGGAAATATGGCTTCCCTAGGTTCAGCACCACACTTGACTATGCAAAACCCATTGTGTGTGGCCCAACACCTCTAAACCTCCTTGTTAACATACATACATATATATGTTAACTATATATAGTATTAGAGGGATCTCTGGGGAGTGTCTGGATGCTTCCCTTTCTGTGGAGTTAAAATGCACTGCTTGGATAAAGCATCCTCCCCCAAAAGGATGTTTTGTCTTCACTTTGAGCAATCTGAGCTGAACTGTTTTTTCTGCTTATGTGTGGAAACACACGTCTGGACAGCTTTAAGCTATTGACTAGCATCAAGGGGCTGGAGAATTTAACTCACCACCACTGGAGAGGTAGCTGGCCAGTCCCTGGTAAGTCATATACATTTTTGCTGGAGTGGTTGGGTCAGGTACCGTGTACTGAGCAGCCATGTCAGCACAGATCACCCAGAAACTGCAACAAGATCCATAAGATTCAAGGTAAAACCAGGCAGTGTGAGAGCTTCAAATGGGTGTCCCTCACTTAGCACTTGGGCACAACAGCCTCAGGCATGGGCATGGCCTTTCTAAATGCTATGTCACTGTCATCAATGCAAATCTGTGACATCCCCCAAACACTGCCTGTGATTGCTGCTGCCCTCTGGTCCCCAGCTCTGCTGTATAGCTACGCTGTGGCAATGCCCTGACCCTCCTTCAGTTCGGTAAGCTTTTTGCCACTCATTTCTGTACAAGCAGGCAGCCACCAAGCACAATAATGGATGTTGTTTCTTGGCTCCCTGCTAGCAATCTGCAGGGTGATCTCACGGCATTTGGGCTCTTTTGGGGACAGTAGCTGTGCCCCAGAAAGAGGCAGGGAGTTGGCTCTCCCCTGTCTATCCCTTCCCAGCAATATGGGCACAGGAATGGCTGTTACAAGCACAGTAATAGTTATGGCCCCTCTGCCAATCTGGTGAAAAGCTGTCACACCGCCTCTGAGAACTCTGGGTGCCCATTTGTTCCGATGCCCTTCTCTGTTTGGTATCTGTTTGCTTTGAATGCCATCCACATTTCACCTCTGTTTGTCAAGCATTACCTGGATTTGTGAAATGGTGGGAGAATCTTAATTCACTTTCTTGTTCTGGCTGCGCTTCCTCTTATCCTGCCTTTGCAGAAATAAAATTTGCAGCAGTCTTGAGACCCCGCTTGTTTTCTGAAGAGTCCTTTCAGGCATGTCCCCCCTTGTCCAGTATGGCACGCTTACAAAACCTCATTTGCCCATTCCAAAAATATCTTGAAGTGCTGCTCTGTTAAGATGTACAAAGTTCATAGCCGCCTGCTAGTGTTGGCATATTGGAAGCCACAGATTTTCTCTTCTGCACTCAGAAAGCTATTTAATCTCTTTACATGCTGTAATTCCTTGTAGTAATCATGACCAACAAGCAAAACTCTAAGCTTCCTGCCATCTGTCCATTCAGGCATTGCAATTATATCTAAGAGTTAACCACAGGTTTTCCTCAGAAATCTGTTCCAACACTGTGTTGTGATGTCTGTGAAAATAATGCTCTTCTCCTTCCCCTGAACCTCTCAGTGAAATGAGAATTGTCCTTCCCTCACAGCTCCACAGCCTTCATTAGTTCCTTTACTTAATTGCAATTAATTTATCTAACCATTCAATCAACCAAGATTTGACTTAATAATTCACTTTATTGCAGTTGTTTTGTGACAAACCCAAACCTGACCCAGGTTGTGAAGAAACTCAGGACTCAAAAGTGCCTAACCTCTAGCTTCTAATCTAACACTTTGGTTAAACTTCCCTTTTTGATGAAGAAAACCCAGCCATGTTGTGTGCTCAGGGTAGATCATCATCTATGTCTCCCTCATCCAGTGCCCCATGACAGCAGCTAGAGCTGAAACTCAAGAGAGCTCACCCAAAAAGCTTCACTCGGCCTTTGGAGGACGCCGTCATTGTGCCATCTTCCTCCACAGTGTATTCAGCAGAGATGTTGTCCTGAAGGAAAAGGCCTTCTGGATCCTTCTTGGCCAGGGCATACCATTTGCCTGCATACTGTCATGAAAATGTATTAGTATCTGGACTAGCCACCATGGCTAGACTAGCACAAAAACAATTTTGTGATCAAAGTGCCTTCTAACTCCCCTCTGCCTGAAAAATGCCAGTCTGAGTTTGGGTGGGAATGTAGCACACATATCCTGCAGTGTGCCTGATGAACCCTTGCCTCTGTGCCAGAAGGAGTGGGTCTAGCAGTTCAGCACTTCTCTGTATGTGGAGTCCTTGTCAAGTGAGACATTCCTGTCACAGTGACCCCACACCAAAAGCATCTCCCATCCTAAGATGTCTTCTGAGAGTCAGATTGGATCTTCTCTGTTCCCATTCAAGCCCCTTCTCTTCCATGGAATACCATACCAAATCCAACAATACCAAACCACAGGTACAGAGTGTAGCAAGCTGGCTGTAGCTGCCACGGGCCACAGTTGATCTCTGATGGGGAAAAGGTCTGCCTAGCAAAGCAGAAAGTGATGACTACATACTCAAAACAAGGAGAGGGTGTTCTGGGGAGAGTAAAAGCAAAGAGGAATGGAATGAGATAAAGGAAAGAATATGTCCATGCAAAAAATGGACTCCTGAAAATGTGCAAGAAGTATCTAGTAAAATGAAAACAAGATCTTAACAGGTGACTGACAGAGAGGAAAACCCTTAAAAGTTAACATTATCAGTTATGCTAAGACTAAAATTATCAGAAATGCTGAGAAGAGCAGGAGCTAGCTATGTTAAATTTGATTCTCTAATGAAGCTAATGACATCTGTTAGGCAAGTTATCTGCTTAAGCCTGCAAGGCCGTAATTCCCAAATAGGAGCCCAAGTGAAGACTTTGACTTTTTAAAACTGGAATATTTTCAAAGCTCTCCACAGACATGATTTGTTTCTAGCAAAGACAACCTTGTATAGAGAAAGTGCTCACCACATCCCAGCTGCCCCTGGAATTGTGGTGTTTGCTGACCATTAGTTAAAATAGGTACTGACACATGCCTGGGCTTTTTCAACAGCTGGTTAGCCCTCATTTTCTCCTCAGAAGAACAAATAATGTATTTGAACAGGAGTCAGCATTCAGCATACCAGACTAGGTAGGATTTCTCTTTGCTATGACTCCCAAGAATGAGTAGTGGTGGATGCAAGTACCCCAGGGCTTGCGCTTGAGCTTCCTCTCTGATGTGGATCTAAATCATTCCTTTCACAGAACTGCTTGAGCAGTTGTGCTGAGCTAACAGAAGATGAGCTCTAGTAACATCCCTGGTTTCAAGGTCAGTTTTGCCATAATGTTCAGAAGGTTAAACAGAACTGAGAAAACTACAGGAACAGCATCAGCAAGACAGAATATGAAAGAAGTTAACTTTTTGGTGAAGAGCCCCTTTAGATGAACGAAACTCATAACCTGGAAAAACAGCTTATATGCAAAGCTTCTTCACATGTACTATTGAAGTAACTGTAATTACCCTTTTTGGATCAAAATTGTCTTTCACAGAGAAAGACTCCACTGCACAGGTCTGAGCTAGGCTATATTCAACAGTGTAGAAGACTGAGGCCAGGAAAACATACTGTGCGTATTTCATTCTGCAAGACAAAAGCAAACATGAGGGTTTATTTCATGTGGTAGATGGAGGTAGCTAGTGCTACAGATGCATTGCCATAATTTTAAAACTAGTTCCATACTAAGTAGACAACCAGCTATTCCACTGATACTGAGTCATTATGGTGCTTAAATTCAGCCAAAGAGTATTTTGCTTGCCAGTAGTAGTAATGCAGTTCATTGTATTTTTGTGTTATTAATCAAGCCAGACTATGGTTAAGGTCAGTAAGAATTGGTAAAAAATTGAAATGTTTTGAATTTTGTTTTCACAGGAAGATAAAAGTTGTGATGAGCTCCACTAAAGCACTGTACATTGTAAAGATATTGTTTCTAATTATTTCACAGTGAGTGTCCACTTTGCTTTCGAGCCAGCAAAGCCGTGTTCTTTATCACCAGTTCTGCTCACCAAAACAGGCCTTTCCTAAGGTGCCTGCTCTAAGAGCATAACACACTTTGGTATAACACACCTGCCCTCTGACCATTCCATCAACAAACATGACAAATAATACTAATTTTCTAGAGGCTTGATTTGTCATTGCAGCACAACCACTAGATGCCCATGGTTGTTTTTCTCCTTGGATATCCCAGCTCATCTATATCTCAGTACATTTGTTTCTCAGACTTTGGGAAGAGAGAGCCTTCATGATAAATTCTTGCAGAGTATTTGTCACTGAATACCTGTGTCCTGATGCCAAGACAAAACACTTACCTAATGCCTGTCAGCATCATCCAAGCTGAGCTACCAACCCAGAGCCCAAACATCCATGCAGCTACACTAGGCTGCTCCTAGCTGCTGCCATGCAAGCTGAATTTCCCTGCTGATCCACCTTGGCTGAAGAGAGACCTACCTGCTGAGTAGAGGTACTGGAGAGCCTTGAGACTACTCTGCTTCAGTCTTTGGGCTGCAGGTAGCAGGAGAGTGTTGTGTCAATTACCCTCCAGCTCCCTTTAAATAAGGAATCTGCAAAGTCACTAATTGGTTATTTTTGCTCTTGTGCCTGAATAAAACACTTAATCTTGGATAATCCATTATGTAAAAACCAACTGTAATCCTCACGCTGGTGGGTCTGACTGCTATACTAATACAAACACAGCTTTTACATAATGGAAAAAGCTGCCCAGAAAGGCAATAAATCTGATGATTTGATTGTACCACTGCTTTGTCTCGTTGAAGTCTTTCTGCCTCTAACACATATTAGGAGAGTAAGCACAGAGCATTAATTAGAGAAACACTTGGACCATACACATGCATCTGCATAGGCACGTGTTTTGACAACTTGCATGGAGCAGGTACACAATTAGCTCTTCTCGTACGTGCATCATCAAATTAAGGTGATCCTTTCAAGAGTATGCATTACCTACAAGGGGGAGAGGGCAAAAAAGTGCAAAAATGCAGTTTAGCCTTTATGTTCATATCAAAATCCTAGGATTTGATATGTTGATCAGTTGATCAAATATAAATCTTGGTATTTGATATTTGAAGTACATTCTTCCTAGATAATTTTGTCAACATTTCCAGTTACATAAATACTACAGCTCTCTCCTTCCCAAAATGTCCCTTCTAGTAGCCTTTCATGGGATTACAATACATCAGAAAAAGACAAGAAGGCAGAAATAGCTAAAAAACTACTTTTAGCAGCAAACCAAATGTCTGTCATGCTCAAGCGCCCAAAGAATTTCCCTAACTGCAAAGGCTGCTTCTGAACTCTGTCCCAGGCTCACCTGGGAGATCTAAGACTTCAGACTTTCAAATAGGAGTTGGCTGTACTAGCATTTATTTCACACTGGGTGCTAAGTGCTGGGGGTAGCATTGGACATAACCACTAGGGACAGCCCTGTAATTCCTATGGAGTCAGCCCAGGAAGTCCTGAAGCTTTTGGTTCTGATCCAACAGTCTGAACTTCCAGAATGAGGCTAAAGCCTTCTGAATGCTTTGGGCTCCCTCCAGTGACCATTTACCTCCTCTTTCCCAGAACTTCCTGAGCAGAAGCACACAGCTTTACCCTGTAGCTGGTGTGAATTCTGCTGCCTTCCAGGCAGCTTGTTTAGGGCTGCCCTTTGCCTGGAAAAAGCTGTCCGTGCTTGCTGCCAGATTGCAGTTTTGATTTGGCCTCTGTGCAGCTTCCATTTACCCTTTAGAGGGAGGCAATGGTATTTTGCATGCAGCATAGTGACTGAAACTACCCTGTTTGTGCCATCTGCATGCCTTCAGAAGCAACCTGGGCAAGCACACACAGGAATGCTCATAGTAACTGGGACTGCTTGGCCACTTAAAGAGTCACATAAAAAGTAACTTCTTAAACTGCACTTCAGAGCTGGATGCCCATTAGATTTTAAAGGGCCTAACACTGAATATAAAATGTGCTCTTTCATCCTGACAGTGGGGAATTGACAGAAAAAAAACTGCAGTGTTTTCTGTAAATTAGAAGGCTTCCAAACACTTATCACTTCATCTGTTTCCAACAAAAGAGATTAGTTTATGTCCATGTGAGACATAGGTGACAGTCGAAGCCATGCTTAGATGAACCACTTAATCCCCTGAGGATTAGACACATGCTAATAATAGCTAATCACAGCACAAGATTTTGGTTGGTGAACATAACATCTGTCACTACATTATTTGCTGTTTAGAGCAAGAAGAAAACAAAATCAAATTTACCTTTATTTTTGCAGTATTATGGCCATTTGTGCTGGGCATAGGGAAAAATGGGAGGAATCAAAGCATTGAAACATATTCCTGGATTTGTTGAATTTGATGTAACATGAAACAGATTTTATAAAAACAAAGATGCTCTACCAGGTTTGGTTGTCAGATACCCAAGAACCTATTCCAGACTTGCTCACCAAAACTGGCTGGTTTTTAGTAGAAGAGGTGGCCTGACCATTCAGTGTACTGAATTTAGCACAAGGGTAACTGGTAGTTTTAATGACATGCAGCAAAACATGTATGCAGATGAGATGGTTAATCTTATCTTATTCCCTATCCTGTGAAATACAGCACCAGCACTTTCAGACTTCCTGCCCCTAGCAGGTCCTCCTTTTGCCTTATTATTGGAATAAGCATTGGGTAAACTGCTCTGGGAATTACTGCAATTGCACTGCCATCTCAGATTTAGTAACTTGTGCTGCTATCTCAGCAGCCAATGGCACAGGATGAGAGCTCTAAATATGCTCCTGCATCAGGCATTAAGTTCCCAGCTGTCCAGCAGGCGATCCGGTTGTGGGTTTGTTTGCCAGGGCACTGGAGAGCAGCAACACATCCCTGCATTCTGAGTCTCCCCTGGCAGCTTCTGCAGTGGTTATTGCACCATGAGTCGTGGGCACTTGATCCTCTAGCTTCTGATCTGACTCATGCTGCTGATGCTGGGCTGTTTTTTGGGGATGTCACATGGCAGTGCCTGCATTGCTGGAGAGCACACATCCCCGTCCCAGGTTTGCCAAGAGCTGAGAGGACAGTGATAGTCTGCTCCTCTCCTTCGTCGGGGCAGAGCACAGGAGAAATAAGGCTTCCCCACAGTGGGACACCACATTTAGGCTGTGGACATAGAGGTTTTCAGTTTCTGTGACTCCTGCTCAGAAATATGGATCTTTTCCAAGAAAGTGAGTGGTGCAATACAGATGAAGTGGAAATTGTTTGAAGTTTGTTCTTCTGTGATACAAGGGTGAGATTCTTGGGTGTGTTATATGATTAGGCTAAAAAGGCATCATAAATCACTGTTTTACGACTTTCCAGGCAATATTCAAATACATCACAGTTTTAATTAATAGAAACTGAATGACACCTTTCCCTTCTGAAAAATGATAGTGTAATTCTTAATGAATGTATTGAATGACAATTGGCAGAGCAGGGCCTCACATGCTCCTGTGCACACAATACATCTCAGAAAAAGGCATACTTGTCACCCAGTTTTCAAATTAAACAGAGGACTGCTCAAAGAAAGAGAAGTCAGGAAGCCTCAGCCTCTCTGTCATGATGGGCAGTCAGCCTGGAGGGAATGGTTTTCTCAGCACCATTGGCAAGAGCTTGCCAAAAAATTAAGTTCCGGCCTCTCTTCCAAACCCTTCCATATCTTGCTGCCTTGGTAGAACAGGGTGAATGCAGAGCTGGCTAAATTTCTCCTCTTCAATAGGATTTTACCACACAGTGATCTGCTGGCCAAAGAAACAAATTTAAGGTTTTGTGCCATCTGCTTGTTTCTGCACAACCGTGTGGATGGTGGTTACAGCTTGATCAATGAGCTGCTGGATTTCCTCTCCAATCATGGTAGTTTCCCAAACGGCCTGTTGCTTATCTCTACCAAAAGACCATTCAGGCCTGAGGCAATCTCATGAAAAAGAGACTATTTGGGGCCATCAGATAAAAAGATGGACTTTTCATTTTTAATACTATAAGGCATACTGTTGACATATCTCTATACATATCTAATATTTGTTACTACTGAACAGATCCATTTCCAGGCATTGGCAGGTTTAATCATTTTAGTTGCAATATTTTTTTAAAGATACATTGTCTGCCTTTTTAGGAGGGCAAAGGCCCTTTCAGCACAAGAAGATGGGAGAGTCTTCTTTGAAATTTCATTGTGGACAAGGAGAGAGGCATCTGCAAACAGGAAAGTAGCTCAGTTCTCTGGAGATAAGGTCTTTACACTTGAAAAGATCTCTGATATATCTCTAAGGCCTGATCCTATTCTTCTCTTGGGGGGAAGACAAAAGGAAGGAGATTGTTTCCTTCAGGTAGCAGTAGCCTCTCCCACATTTTGAAATGAGGTACCAGACTGGAGTTAATTTAACCCCTGGTGTTATTCCCAGGATGCCTTCCAAAAAGCAGGAGACACAGAGGTCTTGTGAATATTGCTGAAGGTATAAACCATGCATGAAATATTCTAAGTATTTTTCTTTTCTATTCATGCAACAGAAAGAGCTTAACACAACAAATGCAGGAATAAATATAACTGGTTGGACAGCATGATGTAACAGGAGACCCTATGTCCACATGTTTCAGACAGTAAATTCTGCCTCTGGATTATTGCACCAGATTACTCCAATGGGATATATACAGCTCTTTACGTAGCATGCATCTCAAGGTGCTTTGCAAAAGTGATATTGCTGGCACAGAGCTTGAGTAGTTATGGTAAGCCAGGATGTCCATGCCAGCCCTGATGAAGGATTTAAAAGCTAAAACCAGAAGCACAAATTACAAAAGCCAAGGAAATCTGTATGTGCATGCAGTCAAAAACCATTAGCCAGGCACCTGGCCTTAGTAGGTGTTAGAGGACACAGTTTCCATGTGCAACAGAAGGTGCAAGGAGGGAAGGTTTAGGTCAGAGCACCTTCCTGCATGCCAAAGGGAGGGCAGCTGTGAACACAGGCTGATTAGTGACTCACAGTGCCAAGAGAATAAGCAAAGGCTTTCACATGCAACTGTACTTCAGATTTCTATATCTGCTTCTTCTGCAGGAGAAAGAGATGTAAGTATGGAGTGTGGGGAAAGACGAGTTTTTGAAACTGCCAAAAATGATAGAATGATTTTTTTCATGGAGGATTTTTTGTTTGTTTTATGTTTTAAGCAGCTGATCTTTAAAGCTGAAAAACCTTAGATAGCCTAAGTCTCCCATGGACATGTTTCCACCATGGCACACTTCTCATCACTTACACAGAAAAATTATTTATTTTACAGAAGCCCAGAAGTTATGGTCAAATCTCAGAGTCCCACAGTGTTACCACCTCTGTAAATTTACAACTGGAATACTAAACCTGAAGATCAAGCTTACATCTGCTTCAGGCTGAGCAACAAGCTGGGAACACTTAAAATTTCAGAGCTGCTTTAAAGAGAGAAGCCCATAAAAATATCACCACAGCAGCCACCTCTGCTGTAGGAACTGGACGCTAAGCATCCTTCTGCCCACAAGAAGAGAAGGAAGAGGAGGCAGGCCACAGTGTGGTCCAACATCACCAAAACACCTGCAGGGCTCACGGCAGGTCTGTGCCTGAAGGCCTAGCATGGGGAGCTGTGGCCACCCCTGTTAGGACCAGCGAAACTCCTGCAGGGCCACTCCTGCTGCTGGGTTCTAGAATATGAGTACTCACTTCCTCTTTGCTGCAGCCTGATGCCTGCTTTGCAATGCCACAAGTTTCTTTACACTGTTCTGACAGGTGCCTTGAGACTACAGAGACACTTCCAGCTTCTTCTTGTGATTTTTTGGCTTGAATTCTTCTTACCATGCTTGTTCCCGTCCTTCTGATTCCACAGCTTTTTGAGGGCTCAGTAGCCCTTTTTAATTTCTCATTACTTGCTCTTCCATTACTCTTGTATTTAGAGTAATTTTCTGTGCTCCCTTCCTTTTCTACTAACCATCCTGCTGTCTTTTTTCCCCCATTGTGGCCCTGTTTCCCACAAATCACTTCACTCATCTGTCATGCTGTCCCCTTTTTCTGTGAACTTCTGTGAATCTTTCCTTAGAGTGTCTTCTCTTTTTCTGCGTTGTTTCTTCCTGACACTGCATAAGCAAACTTACTTCTGGGTACATCTAATTAAGTACACATATTTTGTATCATTAGTGGTCCTTCTAGGAGTTTTCATATGTCCTACACAACTGTGCATTCCTTAATTCCATGCCCAGAGAATTTTGGGAAGAAACTTAGGAAGGAAGTATTTTGTGCACGTGGCTTAGTTCAAGAAGAGTTTAAAGACCTTTTTAGTCCTTCAGCTTCACAGAACATTTGATGAATGAAGTAATCTTCTTATTCAAGGTCCAGTGATTTGTGCTAAGAGCTTTGGATACAATCTGTCAATTGAAACACAATAAACACATGTAGACTTAGGGCAGATATTGCTGCTGTTACAGTACTGTAATATTTTTAACAGAGCCATCTCTCAATGAAGTTAAGAATAAGAGAATTTGTGCATACTTACAATATATAAAAGGAGGAGGCTGTCGAGAAGGCACATCCAGCCTGTGGTGACTTACAGGCTCAGGCACATTTCCAGTCTTCTGGCTCAGCAGAGATACATTTCCTCATAAATATCTCCCAAAATAGTAACAATCAGACTTGATGTACACCAAACTGACTTGCATGCTTTTGGAAATCCATGTCCCTTCTGTGACAACCATTCAAATATAAATCTCTGACTAATTCCTGTAATTCACCAATGCAATACAAACAGTTGTATGCTACTTTAAAGGTAATTCTCCAAAGGAATTAATAAATTGAGGACTGATGTTCCTTTGTCATGACAAGGTGGAGTCAAGACTCTGGCCAAAATGCAAGCATGTGACAAAGTGCTTCTTCCCCTTTGCAATCGGACTGAGAGCAGCACACTTTCTCCTGTACACAAAAGTGCAATACATTATTGCAAACATTTTATGAGGTGGCTACAACTCAGCTATCAACTGTCCTGCTAGCAAGGAAATACAGCTCTAGCATAACCAGCTACTGCTCAGCTGCATTTTCTGCAGACCTAGAGTCTGCTGCCATGCTCCTGTGTATGAGTTAGATTGCTGTACTTCTGTATGGTAGTCAGATTGCACTCGGACAAATAATTCTCCAGCTGTGCTCATGCATATGCCCCAGCTGACACTCATCCCCATGGCTGTTACCCTGCACCTCTGTTGGGCTCCAGCCAGCTCCAGGGGCAGGACTCGGTGCTTGCCCAGGCTGGAGGAGGTTGTCCAGCCCCTGAGCTTGTGATGAAGGGTAGCCCTGACCTCTACATCCCCTGGTGGCATCCCCAGACTGGCCCAGGTGCACTCTGTCCCGGTCCAGCCCCAGCCAGCCAGACCATGTGCATAGGCAGGGAAGCTGTGGCAGTATCCCACTCACTGGTGGCTGCACTAGCTGGGACCACAGGCCAGGACTGGGGCCCAGCAGAGCCTAGGGTGAGATCCCATGTGGCAAGTTTGTGCTGTGGCGGCATCTAAAAGCCCCTGGAGAGCCAGGAAAGAACAGAGGGAGGATGCTGAGCAAGAGCCATAAGGTTTTGCATGCTAGCACTCCATATGACAAGTGACAATCCATGCGCAGTGGAAGGAGGGGGCCAGACTCTGGGGGACAGAAGAAGACCCTGGCCCAGGAGAGGCGAGGGACATGGCTCTGAAACTCACTGGGCTCCCATGGCTGCAGGCAGGAAAGCTTATTCTTGTATACAAGCAGGTGGCATGAGAATATGACGTGGTAAATCAGATAAGCTGCAATCTCGTTATGCCAACAGATGAGTGGGTCAGAAAGGTTTGAGTGTAGCTGTCAATACAGCACCCTGAAAGGATAATGTCTAATCAAATTAGATTAGACACTTGCAGCTCCCATCCCCACAGCTTCTTAGTTAGGGGAAACACAATGTTCCATGAAGGAGGAGCACAAATCATCTTAGCAGCTCAAACACCCCCAGCACATCCCATCCCTCTTTCTGCTTTCCAGGCAGTGTCTGTACCCACTCCTTTGGACACAGTCCCATAAGTGGCCCTAACATTACTGTTTTTCCTGGGCAGTATGTTTTGCACCACATCAGCCAGATAATTTTACTCCACAAATTTTTGGTAGTTTTCATGCTAGGACTAGGGAGAGACTCATGAGAGCTGTTGGGAGGGCAGGAATTTTAGTCCCAGAAACTCCATCTTGTTTTCCCAGCTACCAAACCTTACCCAAGCCTTTGAAACAGTTTAAATATTTGAGGTTTCCAATTGGAACACTGTTTCAATGACATCTACCAACATGTGACAAAAGAGGGGTGTTACGCCGATTCTTCCATTTGGGTTTAAAGCTATTGGAAACAAGTTTATGCAGCCACACGTGTTCAGATGTTATTATGCTGTGTGACAGCCCAGTGCAAGTTTCCTAAAATAGCAGCCTCATCCCCCTCCAAAATCCTCCATTGTCTGCCTAAGGCTATTCAAAGAACATTATCCTATTGCAAGCTTAGACTATATCCACCTCAGTTACCATTGTTATGCCAGCAATGGCTGCCATGGTGCCACTTGAATACCCCTGAAAGCCTGTGGAACACTTACACCTTTTTGCATGATGCTTTTAGTTGAGAGTACATCAGCCCACCAAAGGGGTTTGCTTTGGAGCTGCTGGCTTCACTTGCAAAGAGATTTTGATTTCTACCTGCCATTCCTACGTGGTGTCAATTGCACAGCAATCACACAGCCCTGCCTTGCTTCAAGAAACACTGCCTTAGTTTCTCCACTTGTGCAGCTATAAACATCCGTACTAGGTCCACTAGGACCTTCATTCTTCTTCCTTGTTAAGAGGAAATTTTCTGGCTGACCTTCAAGCCCTGAGTGCAGAAGCAGGAACTGAGCTCAGATCTTTCATGTTAGGAGCCCAGAGTATCACTGTATCTTACAAATGTTTTGAAACAAAAGTATTTATCTTGAACTGAGCACAACCTTTCATACCAAATGAAGCATGAGTATCCGGAAGGTTTGGATCCAAAAGAATGCCAATTTTGATTCAATATGAATAGCTCACACTTTTGTCATTTTTCATCTCCCAAATCACAGATGAAAAGCACATGCAACAATTTTCATAACTGGTAGTGCATCCACAAAACCTTTTATTTTTTTTTTGTCAGGAAACACCCCATGTTACCAGGCCCATAGGGCCTTCTGTTCAGATGTAGGGCATCCTGACTACATTCTCTAACTGCATAGCTCAGTCCTGTTATATCCACTTCATATCATTCCTGGACATTTGATCATTCATATGATTCTGAGAAGTGGCTATGAGTTCCCAGGAGACTTTCTCTCCTTCCAAGAATTTAACCTGGTACAGGGAGGATCCAATGGATCATAAAAACTGCCAGGCAGCAGTCTGCTGGACTGTAAGAAGAGCTAAACTTCACTTCAGACTTTCTTCAAAGACCTGGTAGGAGGAAACTTCATTCCTTTGGGATACCAGAATCCAAAATGTGTTAGTCCCCTTGAAAGACATTTAATTGGCTTTACTTTAACCTTTTTCCTCCCTGTGGGAGGAAAACAAGGCTTGTATTTTTCCATGCACTGGAAGGGCCCAGATTGCTAGGGGAGTAGTGACATTGAAAGACAGAAGGCAGCCTCCACCTTCCCTTGTGTTAATCATAAATAAAATTACTCCCATCTGGGAGGTTTACACAGCTGCAAATGAAGTTTTTTACTGGTGTACAAGCAATGGTTTCCTCACATATAAATGGCATGACAGGTCATGGACAGGAAGGCTGGACCCACAGAAAAATATGTTTCCCTCCAGTTCCAAGAAGTTGTTTGTCTATATCAGTTCCAGCTGGCTGGTCTCATTTCATATGCATCTCTTCTGACTAGAACTGCTTCCCAGGAAAAAGAATGACACCCTTGTTTCTAGAGGTATCTAAGATAAGGTGAGAACAACCTCCTCCCACTGTTTTGGAAGGCTTTTTTCTCCAGGTCTAAAATCTTGGAGATTTTAGATTAAGGAGAACAGACTGTTCCTTTTTCTTAGCCATAGCCTTTTGTACAGTTGAGGACTGTTTTGTTAGTAAAGAGATGCCTCAAAAAGAGACATGAGGAACCTCAATCTTTCCTCAGAGGTCAATTTTCCCAATGTATTACTGGTGAGACATCTGTTTAGAGCAACGTGACATAACCTGTTATGCAAGAGAAGGTTCATCCTGATGGATGTACACCTCCTTCTGCCTGGAAGTCTTGACATATTGTGCAGCCTTTGTTAAGCTGAGGTAGTGGCTCATCCCCATGAATTCACCAGGTGACTGTTTTCCACATAAGTAGGACTTTCCACGCCTCCTTGGTGAATTCTCTTGTCCTGAACACACCTGTCTGCAATTTAGTTTTAAGATGGCACTTAAACACATTTACGGACACCTGACCATGGCTTACTCACCGGCTTAATATTTTTACACCTATCAGTGGAAATACTGAGATGTTCTACATCTGCTATAGCCTCCACAGAGAATCCTACTCAAGAGATTCTACGTTTCGTTAGTGAGCTACTATAACAAACTCCTCATCTTTCAAATACATTTGCCAACACTTTCTAACTGTCTCATCTAAGCCCTCACTGTAAGACACAAAATATTTATTGTGTTATTTCCTCATAGCCATTACTTCTGTCCACAGGCTACTGACTCTGCCATAGAGGAAACTGTGCTGTATGACATACTTTGCTCTTGACAAAGCTACACTGGCTGTTATTTGACTCCTCTAGTAATGTACATAAACAGGTTTGTTTCTGTATTTTCTTAGAAGCCAGACCTAAAATATGATCTGTTGTAGAATTCTCCTGTTCCTTCTTTTTCCTATTTTGCTGAAAGGATCATTATATCTACTCTTTTCCAGACTTTCAAAACCTCGGAAGATCCTCCATTAGTTGTCAGAAAAAGTCATTAAGAATTTATAGGTTACTCTACACAACCCTCTAAAAAGTTCATTTCTTCAGTACTTTTCTTGATATTCTTGCTCTTCCCTATATGATAAGCAGGAAATGTTCATTGCTTTTCGTGTTCCTAATTTAACCTCATGTTTGATCTCGAGTTTTCTGACTTTCCATTTTTACTTGTTCATGGTATTTTTATGTCTTCAATAATTTCACCACACTTACACATTTTCTGCCTGTTTTTCTCTTATTTAAGATTTACAGAAACACATAATTTACAAAATGGCCTGTTTTTTTCCAATTTGAAAAAAACTTTCATTTCATGGTCTCACTCACCTGAAACGTCTTCCACCTTCGTTTGTCTAGTTCTTGTTTGCCTCCAGTCGAAATCAAAGAAAATTGCCTCTTGCTAATTCTGCCACCCTTTGTACCCAGAAAACTGCTGCAACCTGTGAAACCTTGCTGAACAGCCTGCAACCTGAAGCACTGCCATCCCTACTAAAATTCCCAGTTGCCACCAAGCCCTGTGCTTGGGACAGTCCTGCTTGTTGCTCACAAAAAGGCTTCATGCACCCCATTTTGGAGCCCCCACCATGCCAGATCTGAGTAGGCCCTTGTTGCTCTGCTAGAACATTGTTGTAGAGGGCAGTTTGGTACACATCACCTCCTCCAAGTCTTCTTGAGCAATAATTCTATTTTAATATCCTGGCTGAGAACTACCATGACAAGCCACCTTTCTCCCAGGCATCCACACTCACATTTGGGCTGGATTGAACCACTCCTGGCATAAGTGACAATACTCACAGACACAGGCATCCTGGACCCTTAGGCCCTTGCTCCTTGAGCAGGTGAGCCTTGCTTATTTTCCAGCAATGTGGTAGATAGGATTCATCCTCGTTTTCCATTAATGAAATCTGTGCATTTTTTAATTCTTCTGAAGTGTAATGAATGTTCCCTGTAGCGGTTTGCCTCCCAGCATCACACTGACCCAAACCTGCTGTTTGCAGTGTTGTGGCTTCATTGATGGGAAACAACTCCTGTTCCTCACAGCCATAATTCTCCCCCTTTCTCCACTGACAGTGATGAGGAAATATTTCTACCTTCCCAGTTTGCTTGGATTTTGTTTGGTGTTTGTTTTTTATTTTGTCTGCAGGGCTTCCCACATATCCTCAGAGTGCTTCAATTCAGCAATCCCAAACAGAAGCTCTCCAGAGTCCTTCCTATATGGATGCCATTAAGAGGCATGTTTTCCTGCTGTGGCTCTTCTTAGCAGGAAACAAAGACCACAGACCTTGCCAATTCAGTTCAAACTCTGTACTAAAGCATTCAGGATTGGCGCTTCCCTTAGAGAACAGCCCTTACAGGAGCTGCTATAGAGCCATACAATAGTAGAGAGAGTCCTAAAAGAGCAGCAGTACCTCACTATTTTTATTTTGAGTTCTTTTGTGAAAAATGTGGTTCCTACTACTGCTGAGAGCTGGGAGAGCAGAAATAATAAGATGGTCACCTTGTTAGCCAAGGATTAGGCCCAAGTAGTATATATTTAATTAGAATTTAAAGAGCTTATTTCAATGTTAGGAGATGCACTCCTTACCTGTTGCTGCTGCTTCAATAGAACTGTTTCAGTAAGTGTTCTGTTTATCAAGAGAGAGTGGTTTCAGACATTGTGAGTACTCAGTTTTTGTTTACAGTTAGATTAAGAAGAGGAAAGTTGACTCAAAGCTCTTGTAGAGGTCATCTAATCTCTTTGGTTGAGAAGATCTGTCCTCCCACAGACTCATCTTCAGCATTATAAAGGAATACATCTTCCTGATGACAAGCTCTCTTCGCAGGGATACCTCAAACTTGGTTAATCCAGAAGCAGCACCTTCTATTAGAAAAATTTAAGAGACACATGAGAAATTAGAGTGCTGCTTGCACATCTTTGGACTACCTAGCTACCCACAGGATCCAGGGCATTCACAATGAGCATCAGTGAAGACGACGTGGAGAAGTTTCTTGATGGCAACCCTGCTTTTGCCAAACAGTATTTTGAGAAGAAACTAAAAACAGAGTCCTGGGATAACAATGAGAGTGAAATACTTTTTGAGTTGATCCAAGACATGCAAGAAAGCATCAACATGGAGAAAGTTGTTTTCAAGACCTTGAGAAGAATCAGGTCCCTTATTCATGCTGACCGCTGTAGTCTCTTCATGTATAGGCAGAGAAATGGCACTCCTGAACTGGCAACAAGGCTTTTCAATATCCAAGAGGGAAGTACTCTGGAGGAATGCCTGGTCTCCCCAGACTGTGAGATTGTCTATCCACTGGACATAGGTATTGTGGGCCATGTTGCTCAGACCAAGAAAACCATGAACATCAAGGATGTCCGTGAGGTATGTTTGCCATTTATTTATCATCTGGGTAGAAGAGAGGCTCACAGGGGTCAAGAGGCAGCAGCACACCACAGTGCTTGGTCAAAGATTTTGTGGTGTAGTAGCTGTGTACTAGAAACAAGTAGCAAGTCTGAAAGTTCCTTCCAATTTAATTTATGGGGTGATGTGAAACTAAGCACATTGATTATACTAGGTCTTAATGCCTGCAAACAGTGCACTGCTACACCTTGCCTATCTAACTGAAAAAAAGAAAAATCACGTCTAGTCCAGCAGAGGAGAGTGAAATAGTCAGATCTGCACTGAAGGCGCATGGAATTTTCCACACAGTTTTATATTCTATGAGTAAGTGGCAAAGACAGAGAAATTCTTTACAGTGAGTCCAAAGAGGGCTCAGAAAACCTTTGAAAATGTTTTCTGTGATGAAGCTTTAGCTAGGGACATTTAGAGGCGTTATTATCAAACAGAGGGAGCGGACCCCAGAGCAGATATGTTAGCTGCAACTTGTGTATGGGCAAGCTTCATCAGAAGCAGTAAGAGACAATCTTAGACTAAAAGAAACTCTTTCAGCAGAAACTGCAATCTGCAATATCAGGAGGGATCTGAGGGATTTTAATGTTTTATGTTTATGCCTTCGTGATAGTATTTACTCCCCATAGTTCTGGTTCAATCACATAAACCTGGATGGCAGGAATAACAATCTACTTGTTTTAATCATAGGTATAAAACTAAAATCCATGTGACCCAAATATGGCATTTGGGATTACTCCATCTATTGTTTGCTAATTACAAAGAGACCATCTGCTTACTCATTCATTTGTTGCTCAGTGCAGGCATATCCCAACCCTTCAGCAAAACCTTCCTTGTCTTCCATAGAACACACTGAGACACTGTTTTGGTTCTGCAACCTGATTTGCTTTTGTTTTTGCTGGGCATTTTGTTGGTGTTGGGGAAAGCATCAGAATGTGACCTAAATTTTAAAGTTTTTTGGATTCTAATGTTTCTCCAAATACAGGGGAGGATTTCAGACCGTGAACTAAGTGCTGAGGTCCAACTCTAGTACTTTTAGACATTGCCATAATGAAATTCCTTTGAAGAAGACCCAGAAGCTAAAATCTTGGTCTACCTTATTTGGCAGAAGAGGCCAACAATGGAGAAAGTATGGGGAGAAGATTCATTAGGGAGTGATCATTCCTTCTGGTGCAACCTTCTGAATATGATCAGAATTGTGTGGTTTTTTCTAACCCAAATAAAATGACTTATAGATGACAATTTATTCACCTGAGCAGGGAGAATATCCTTGGTCAGCAAGACCATCCCTGACCTCCCTCGTGGTAGATGATGATGGTATCGATATGGCCCTGTGCAGGTGAAGTGATTGGCCATCTGCTTTCCCTGAACTATCCTTTCTCTCCTTTCAAGAGAAACTAGAGGTAGACACTGCAAGCTGACAACAAGCTTTATTGTAAAAGCAGAAGGAAAATGAGGGTGAGTGAACTTGCCCGTGACTGCACTGGTTTATACCCTGTGGCTATGCAGTGCTACCTGGCTCTACCCACTCTGCACTGCTAACAAGAAGTCAGAGGAAAGGATGAAGGATGTACCATAAAGAATATAATTGATCCGAGAATAACCAGTGGAGAGCCCCCTTGTTCTGAGAGAGTTTGACATGGTAAAGCTTATGATTGGCAAGATCTCCACAGAAAGTTAAAAGTGCATGTGTTGTAGTCAAAAGCCACATCTTCTGCTCTTGCTATTAGCTTCATGGTCCAATTTTCTGCTAACTCATTTCTTTTTAATTTTTAAGCAAAAAATTTCTTTAGGCAGCTTACTTTAAGGGGCTGTGCTTGGACTTGGTTTCAAGACACATTGTGAAAAATGTTTATTTGTAAATTCTCTATTAAACAGTGTGCCCAGTTCAGCCCATTTGTTGATGAGCTCACCGATTACACTACAAAAAACGTCCTTGCGACACCCATCCTGAATGGCAAAGACTTGGTTGCTGTCATTGTGGCTATAAATAAGCTGAACGGCCCACACTTCACCAGCTCCGATGAAACAGTAAGTGGTCAGTAGCTGAATTCCTGACAAAGAGCTGTTACTTCTGTAACAGAGATCCTTGTATGCTAGTGGTGCCTGCTTTAGTGATACTCCACTGGTGTGAGATTCCCTGAAGAGCATTCACACTCTCACAGAAGAGGCTTATAATGAGGATGCTTATCTCAGATGTTTCAGAGGAGATACAGTGGGATAAGCCTCATGTCATGGCAGTGCAAAGTAAAGCATTTACCCTGGGAAATTACCTTGATGCTTGCAAAGCAGTGTTATGAAATACAGTGCACATGAAGTTGCTACTGGATTCAAGTAAATCTCACAATTTGCCTTTTCAGCTTTTTCTGAAGTATCTGAATTTTGCATCCTTGAACTTGAAAATTTATCACTTGAGCTATCTTCACAACTGTGAGACTCGACGAGGCCAGGTAAGAGTGGAAATGCAGGCTGGCTATCTCAGAATCAAATTAATCTTTGGATTTAAAGGGTGAATCTGATCTTCTTCAGAGATTTGTTCCTGAACAGCAGGAACTCTCAACTGCCCTCAACTGCTTTCAGATACTGTGTATTTACAGAGTCCTTTATCACTCTCTCTGTTTTCTGGTATTGGCAAAACTACAGGACCTGATGCAGTGGCAGCAGTTTCAGCAGGATTGACCTCTAGATGTTTTGTTGACTTGAGGTTGTGAACCACTCTTGAATCATTTAATCATTTCAGACAGCAGCACCAAGAGATCTTCTGAAACACTTAAGAATGTGGCATTTTCCCCCCATCAGCTCATTAAAAAGTGCTATTGAATTTCCTCTTAGAGCCAGTAAAATTGTTGTCATATGCATGTTGTATTGGCTTCCATCAGTAGAAAATAATATGTATTCAGAGTTTAGGGCATGCTGGATTGAAATTCAGACACCATTCTTTTCCATTAGTTAGGTTACAGTAGGACTTTCAGATTTATTTGGATGGATGTGAATCTCTGCAATCACCTTGTGCAGCAGGAAATAGCTGTCACTCAAGAGGACATGGAATTGCATCTGTGCTTCAAGGCAGCCATACTCTATTCTCCAATGGGACTACCATGAAGAATAATTGCCTACCTTAGTGAAATGGATGCAGAGTAAATATTTATTTTGAAGCTTTGGGACAGCACTCATACTTTCTAATTAATTTATTATGCTTTACCTAATTATTTTCATCTATCAAAAACATGAATGATGGTCCAGTGATGCAGACACCAGCAATGATGAATAGTTAACTAAAGTAGAACCAGCAAAGGTTTATTCCTGTTGAGAGTTTAGCAGTAGGACTAGTCAGGGTAAGAAAGGAGCTAGAAACAGAGGAGATGCATAAGGTGGAAGGCCTAATGCTTCTGGTCTGAGACTGGACCTAGGAGTCCTGTGTTCATACTTTACTGCTGTCTGAGCAGGTCCCACACAAAGGGAGCAAAGCAAGAATGAGATGCAGGACACTCTGCTCTAGTTCTGCCAACAGCTCAGCTGTCAAACCTCTGACTAATACAGCCTTTAAGGGCTGTGTGGAAGTTATTATAGTTTGTTGTGTTAGAATTTAAAGTACTGAAGTACAGAGTGAGTAAATGACATTCTCAAAAGTGTCTAGGATTTTAACATTGCTACAGCAATAGACTGGGTTATACTGTGGGTAAAATGGCTTGTGCAAAGACAGGTCAGTGCTTGTGGCCAGATGCTGTGTAAAGATCTTATTAGAAGACCATATAATACATTTTTATCAACTTCTTTACATCATTCCTTGACTTAGTCACACTTTCTCTGGTTGTGGCCATGTAACAGTACTTCTTGTTCAAAGCACAAGTCCAGTCTAGTTCAGGTTGCAGCTCTCAGTGCTTCAGAAGCATGGCTGCTCATATCTCCTGGGCTAGGAAAGCCGGACACACACCTTGGGTACAGGCACACATGTATTAACTAAGCTAAGCAAGAGTGTAGATGACTCCCTTACCATTTCAGGGCAGTGTTTGTGTAACCTCTGCTTTTACAAATGAAAGAGCCTAAAAGCAACAGCTTTCCTAAAGATACATCTATAGAATGTACCAGAAGATGGGGAAAAGGATCATAGGCTGATGCACAAACAAAACAGCTGCCCAAACACTCTGAGGAAAGTGTTAATTCAGGTATTTCAAACACCAGCCTCTGGAATTTACAACACTTTTGGTGTTAACTGGTTGTGGATGCAATATTTTACTAATGGATATAAAATTTTAAGCAGGGACAGCTCTTTGCCTGGCACTACTACATTTTTGTCCTGTATTGGTAACATTTGACTCCTACATAACACTATGATGACATGTCTCTTTCTCCCTAATAATTCCCAGTGTGAACAAGAGGTGTAGGTTTCCTGCACTTTTCAGGAACTGTAACCCAGGATTTGGGAAGCCCATCTCTCTGAGAAAGGCTGTGCTTACATTTTGTTTTGTTTTTATCCTGCAGGTGCTGTTGTGGTCAGCAAATAAGGTTTTTGAGGAGCTGACGGACATTGAGAGGCAGTTCCACAAGGCTTTTTATACAGTGAGGGCATACCTGAACTGTGACCGGTACTCTGTAGGTCTCCTGGACATGACAAAGCAGAAGGTGAGTCTTCACATGTGTGCTCTGCATCTTTCTGATCACTGCTATCCACTGAGGGGTGATGCATCCAGACAAGATCTACTGAGATTTACTAAAAGTGTGAGCTAACCTTGAGCCACTACTCCTACTTTGGCTGGCATTTTTTTACTGTGCAAAGATTAAGATAATGGGTTAATGAAATCAGAGGAAAGGAGAAGAGCTTATCATTGAAATGGGACTGTTGGAGGCTGGGAAGACAGAGGAGGAGAAGATGTGTCTGACTTTGGCAATCCTGGTCAAAGTCTGCAGCACAAATAAAACCTCACAAAGCCTGTGGGTATCAGAAGTATAGTGAGACACCTGTGGAACCATCAGCAAACCAGCCAGCTTCCTCAAGGACTCATTCATGTTCATGATATCCAGGTTTTAAGACCAAATTTGGCTTCATAAAAACAAGCTGGCAGAATCGAAGTTACCTCTGATTTGGTCTGATGGTTTGAATTTTTGGCAGACTTCCTGTGGGGGTTACACAGCATCCTTGCCAGTGGAGCCCTCTTTGTCCCTGGTCAGGCTGGCTGTCTTGTTGACAGAGCTCTTGCAGCATATTGTCTTGTGTATTAAAATATCATTAGTGTAAGCTAAAGACACTTTGATCTACATTCTAATGTAGGATAAGAAAGAAAAGCAAAATACGTATTTTGCTTCTTCAATCTGGCAAGTAGTAGGTCAGGCAATAGTCACACTTTGGAAAATGAAGAACACAAAAACATTGTCATAGCTGTTTTCTCTGAGTACAGCCAGTGCTTACTGTTCACGGAATCAATCAGGACTCTATGTATAGGCAGAAGATGGTAAATTGCAGCCACATAAATGTACCTGGCACTTCCAGATTTGGATATTTGGATGTCATTCTGCTGCCTAGTATTGAATCAGTTTTATTACTTCATGCCTTGTTTGCACAACACCAAAAACAGCATGGTAGAGCAATGGTTGCTTTCAGGCTCGAGACAGGATGAAATTTTCTACTCTAAAAAACCTTTTTTAATTTTAAAACCAGGAATTTTTTGACCTGTGGCCAGTCCTGTTGGGAGAAGTACCTCCCTACACAGGACCTCGAACTCCGGATGGCAGGGTACGTGAAAACAAGATTTCTTTAACTCTCTCCTCTCCAGATGGACTGCCTCACCACTCATTTTAACACCACTCTTTTTTTTTTTTTTTTTACTTGTAGGAAATAGTTTTTTATAAGGTCATTGTTTATATATTACATGGAAAAGAAGACATTAAAGTCATCCCGTAAGTGACCAGTCTCTGAATGCTAGGTAATGACACAGGGTGTAGGTAAAAACAAGGTTCCCCCCATTTTAAAGACATCCATGTGGAGAAATGTAAAGGACTGATAGAGGATCAAGAGTCAGAATGTAAGTTGGTATTTCAACTCACATTTCTACAGGATAAAGATTTCCTCAAGGGCATTGGGATCCTGACTTGGGAGTCAGGCTCCAAAATTCACTACAGCCAGTGATTCTTTTCAGATGCAGAAGTGATCTGCCTTGATTGCCTGCAGTTTCATGCTCTCTTCCAGGCAGAGGCACCACTTTCCTCCATGCCTTCCCTGTGTCAGGGGCTGAGTCTCATCCAGGATGCGCTTGTGCTGAGGTTTCCTTGCTTCTCTCCAATCCTTCTATCACTGATCCCATCTTAAGGCTATCTCTGGCCTCCTGACACATTGAGACTCCCTCTTTCTAACAGCTGCCCTCCCTTCTTGCCACTGAATTTTTCAGAGAAGCCTTGGGCAGCTTAGGCAAGTCTGACATAAGAAAGCTTTCTCCCAGTTCTGGTAACACTGCTTTACATTAGTGCATGTGCTGCAAAAAAGGCCCCTATTTCTTGGGTGCAGCAGTGTTCAACAGGCTGACAGACATCCTTAGCCAGGAATCTCCTTTTGTCTTTCTCTGTGTTGGAGGTCTGAAATGTGGCCTTTACTCACAGGAACGACCTTTTATAAAGTCTCTTAAAACTGGTATTTTATCAGTTATTTGGTTTTGAATCCTTGAAGGGTAAGTATTTACTTACATGGAAAATTTTTGCTTGTGCGCATGTATCCTTTGAAAATAACAGAACTATTTATGGACTGGGGGTTCCAGGTATAAACCTGGATTGTACAATCAGCTGAACACACTTCAGCTCCATGATATTTTTTCAGTAAACATACACCTTTAATTTCCCTTATACATTTTTCTTTCGTTAGAAATCCTACCCCGGATCACTGGGCACTAGTTACTGGACTGCCAGCCTATGTGGCTGAAAGTGGATTTGTAAGTATTCAACCTAGGATTCCTCAAGTCTTTCTGAGATTAATAATACTCATGCTGCTTTCTCAACAAACCAGTCCTTTGTTTTGGAAGTTTTACTTCTTGTTGCCCATATTGTAATACTTTTTCTTCTGTGTGATCCCCTAGATTTGCAACATTATGAATGCTGCTGCAGATGAGATGTTTAACTTTCAGGTATTGTGAAAACTTCCAACTCTGTCAAGGATTCAACTTTATTTTTTTTTTCAGAAATGTAATGTACAGTCAATATTAGGCATATCAATACTTCTTTTGCCTGTAGTCTGAATGTAAAACTGGACTGCTCACATGTTTAGAAAACATATTAAGTATATGATGTCTTTCTGCTTGCTGTTGCTTCAAGGAAGGTCCTCTAGATGAATCAGGATGGACTATCAAAAATGTTCTCTCCATGCCAATAGTGAATAAAAGGGAAGAAATTGTTGGTGTTGTCACATTTTATAACAGAAAAGATGGGAAACCATTTGATGAACAAGATGAAACCCTGATGGAGGTATAGTTTCTTGCTGGAAGAAATTCATATAATTGAAGAGGTCATTGTTCCATGTATACCTGCAAAGCATCCCGAGTGTTTTGCAGCTAAGTGGGTATCTTTGTTGCTTAGAGAGGTGTTACATCAGCTTGAAAATTTTGAAAGCAACTGCTTGAAATACAGGGGGAGTTTGGTATGGGAAACCCAACTATGTTCTTGTGATTTTTTTTTTCAGCATTCTTGGACTGTACCCCTAGCCATGAGCAGCTACTGTGTGCCAACACAACCATCCTGACCTATGTTCACACACCTGACAGCTGGCTCTCACTGGCTGGGCAACTCCCTCGAAAAATTGCACAGACATTATCTATGTAGCTAGCATAAAAATGGAGGCCATCTATTAAGTCTACCAACAGTGGCTGTGATTAAACACCTTGCTCCTTAGAAATGTTCCTATGCTAATTTCAATGAAACAAAGTATTTAGCTCTTGGCACCTGTTATCAATCAGGATACTTCCTGAAACAGACTTTTCTTATCAAACAAAAAGATCATGGAAAAAAAATCAGTTTGATTTGGCCATTGGACAGCAAACAAGCTGAAAGCAAAGACAGGATGTGAATAAATACACATGAAAGTTGATGAGACCACTCTGCTTTCCTTTGATGTGAAAGCTCCTGACCTGCTGTCACCATTGTGACAGAAACCTTTCCATAGGCATGGAGTCACCTGCAGCAACACAGAAATAGTTTTCTGTACCCTGAACTGGACAGAAGGTCCTTCAGCCTCCACAGCGTGGATGCTCTCAAGGCCTGGGCAGATTCAACAGCAGGGGAGCTGCTTTGCTGAGGAGCAAGTCACAGCTGGGAGCAAAGATGTGGTTGCTCATTGCTAGAATTTTGGCCAAAGTCGAGGTTGTGTTTCTTTAAAAATGTATTATACAATGCTGTATTTCTGTCTCTGAGGAACAGATGTTATAGCTATTTCACTGTTTACTTCTCTTCCCCTTACCAAGTCCTTGACACAGTTCCTGGGTTGGTCTGTACTCAACACAGACACGTATGATAAGATGAACAAGTTGGAGAACCGTAAGGACATTGCTCAGGACATGGTGCTCTACCACGTGAAATGTGACAAGGATGAAATCCAGGAAATTCTGGTAATGCCTCGCAACGTGAAGCTCATACCCAGGTGTACTGGCCTGGCCCACAACTTATGGCACAGGCACAGGTGTCCCTTTTCACAGAGATGCTTCCAGCCACCGTGACGTGGCAGCAGCACCTGGGCCATAGTAACTGCACATGGGCAGAGTGAGTCTTTCTTTTGGCTTCGTGGTCTGCCCTCCATCCTGGCACACTACTTTGTGTGTAAAAACAAAGCCAGCCTTGGAGGTGCTACTCAGGGCAAGGCTGTAGGTGTGGCACAGAAACTGATTTATTCCTCAAAATCTCCTCAGTGCTGATGATGTGGAGTTAGAGGACCCAGCTGCAACACTGGCTCTAGGGGGACATTTGCAAGTGAGGGAAACAGAAAACAAAATCAAGGAGAGGGAGAACACTGCCAGGAAATAAGTGTTTAAAGATAAGAATTTGAAATAAGGTCCAGGAAAGAAGCACAATTTGTATATGAGAGCTCCCCTAGATTGTCCCAAAGCTACCCAGTGTGAAGTCCAGTGGGTTCAATTGTCTCCTTAACACACCCATGCTTTTTGCAGCCAACACGAGAAAAGCTAGGGAAGGAGCCAAGTGAGTGTGATGAAGAGGAGCTGGCAAGCATTCTGGTAAGAACAGTGCACTGCTGTAAAGAAAAACCTTGCAAGAAATATTGCCTGCCTAGATGTAGGAAGGAGTTCCCAGTGTTGGCGTGCTGTTACCTGCTGAAGGGTGAAGGCAAAGTATACCCTGCCCTCTTTTGCTGTGTGAGTTTGAGGTTATCATTAGTATGCGTCAGCAAGTGCCTTTCGTGGCTCCTGGGGAGTCCCTGCTCTCTGCCTCTTTATCTCAAGGGGTTCAAAGTCCAACTGGAGACACATCAGACTTCTTGGCTTGTCATGTCTTTTGTGTTTCAGAGTAATTAAGGAGTGCTGTAAGTCTTCCCCCATTTTGAGTCTTCAAACTATATCAAATCAAATGCTTAACAGGAAACAAACAATATTTCCTGCACAAAATTGCCCTGCCTCTTCCTCCACTAATGGGGTTATCATGAAAATCTTCATTTCAGTCTATTTACGTGCTATTTTCTAAAAGAAAACCAGCATCAGGTTGATACATTTTTATTTAGCAAAGCTTAGGAATGACGTAATCAGCACAGCAATAAACCAGCCCACTTCTCTTACAGAAAGAAGAACTCCCAGGACCCACTAAGTTTGAAATCTATGAGTTTAGGTTCTCGGATTTTGACTGCACTGAGCTAGAGCTGGTGAAGTGTGGCATTCAGATGTACTACGAGCTTGGTGTGGTGAAGAAGTTCCAGATCCCACAGGAGGTAAGAGCTGGCAAGGATCTCTGTCTTGGATGTACAGCAGACTCACCCATGCTGCAGCTGGCACTGAGGTCCCTGTGCATGCCGAGCACAGCTCACAAAACAGCCACAGGACTGGGTTCAGGGGGCTTGCAGGGAGGGGTTCGTGTGTCCTGATCCTGCAGAGGGCAGGAAGAGTTTCTCATGTGGAACTGGAGCTAAAGATGGCCTCTTCTGCTCTCTTCTGCTCCTCGCTGCCTGCCATGGAGGTGGGTTTGCTATGTGTGAATGGGTGGTGGACCCTGCTAAACGTTACTTGCACATCCTGTATCCGATGCCACCCGCAGCTGCAGTGTAAAAACATAGAAGCGACATGGAGAGTGCCTGCCTACCTGTGTGTCTGTTCCTTTGCTGCAGTATGTACCCTGCAGCTTCCAGCCCAGGTGCTGAAACCCACTCTGGCTGCCCCCTTTGTTCTCCATCCCCACGCAAACATGGATGTGCCTTCATTTGGCGCAGCTGGCACCAACCTGTCGACAGGAATGGTGTGATCCTGTGGGAACAAGGACCTTATAAGCCCTGACTTGCGACTTCTGCAGTTCAAAACCCTATAGGAATTGGGAAGCTGGCATTTCAGCAGCTCTGCTGCTACCGAAGGGATTTCTCTGCACATCATGTGAAGTCGATTTCCATCTGGTGGGATCTGGGGGTAACTGCAGGAAGAGTTTTCACCCTGTAAAGGCTGGATGGCAATCGGGAGGAAAGTGAATGGGAATTACCTCTGTGCTTCTTACACGCAGAACGTCAATGTATCAAAAATATTCAAAATATCTACTCCGGAACAACTAACCCCTGGAAGAAATGTGAAAAGCAGTAATACTTATAGTTGAAATTTTAAGAAAGGAATACTCATTCATAAATAATTTGCTTTTTAATGAGAAAACAAGAGGGAATACACATGGAGAAGCAGACTGCAGAGAGAAAATCCAGCTTTCTATTTAATGCCCTATATTGTAATTCTTTTGGTGATATAAATATCATTCATGTCTACATCTTGGATCCATATCTCTTGAAGAGAGATGAGTATTAATAAATTACAAGACAAAGGGACAAATCTTATGAGTGACATCCTAGAGAAACACAAAAATGCAGTGCCTTAACGAACAGTAAGATGTAATTGCTTCTCCTCTAGGCAGTGGTGATTCTTGTTTACCCCAGAGGCATCTCTGTGAATTTATTATAAAAAAATTAACAAAAAAACCAAACACCGCCCCCCGCAATGAAACAAAACAAAACAAAAAACCAAAAAACCCCGAGAGAGATATTAGAAAACACTTATATTTTAGTGTCCACTTTTGCTCTCTACAAGACTTTACCCTATCAACATTGTCAGGACAGCCTGATGGTATTACAGCTTCTGATTCCTTTCTGGGCCCACCTTTGTAGGACTGGTTTGAACCTCATCCTTGATTTCTGCACATAACCCTTACTGCAAGATGAACAGGCAGCAGCTTCATCACCCACACTAACATCCTCTTCCTCACTGGCAGGTTCTGGTAAGGTTTGTGTACTCTGTCAGCAAAGGCTACCGGAAGATAACTTACCACAACTGGCGTCATGGCTTCAATGTAGCACAGACCATGTTCACGCTCCTGATGGTAAGGTAACACCACCGTGGTTAATCCTGTGGCCCAACTTTATTTACAGCAGGTCTTCTGTCACACCTGGGAAATACGCAGGGCTCCCTTAAACCCTGGTGTAGGAAAAAGGTTTGTCACTCCTAGCACAGGACTCCATTTGCCAGAAGTGACAGACACTGCATTACACGTGAAGAAAGCTTTGGTCAATATCAAGCTTTGATTCTCGTAGATACAGATGTGCATGGTGTTGAATAGATTCCAGATTAAATCCCTCTGCAGAGTAGAGGACAGACACTACAGGAATTCCACTCCTCCAGTAGATTCTGACAGTAGGAGCCAGACTGAAGTCAGCTGTCTGGGATGGACACAAACTCATGCTTTCCATTTCCATCCAGAGCAGACACAGGTGTAAGTCTACTGCTAGTGTGAACATGGCACATGTAATTTCTCCCAGGTACCTCAACAAGAAAAGCAGATGTCAGACTCCTGCTCCACACCAGGGATTGACCAGCCAGGAACTAATGAAGAGGGTTCCGCACATCTGTCACACATCTGCCCACACATCTAGCAGCACACCTATGCCTACTACTCCTGGACAATCAATCCTTTGGGTGATTCATCTTGACAACTACATTGCCCAGAAAGACACAGAGCCTTTTCACAGAGTACTTTGCGTCCAGTGACTGGCAGGGGTGCTTATGACAGCCTGGGTGAATCCTAGGTTTCAATCCAAGGCTTCTGCAGCGGTGGGTAGCCAACCCTTCCACATGTGCATCAAACACATAAACACTACAGATGTGCCTGCCTGGGTCTGAAATATTTTGTTTCCAGCTGATTCCCCATTTTAATCTAAGTCAACTGTGTGTTTTGCATTTCAGTTCATAAATATTTTTTGGTTCTCCTGGACTGTCCCAGGACATCCCCAGCACAGAGCAGTCACCGCTCAGTACCTTTTCCTATCAGAGATGTTAACATATGGCATATAAATTCTCTCCCTCCAGACTGGCAAACTGAAGCGTTACTACACCGACCTCGAAGCCCTTGCAATGGTAACTGCGGCTCTGTGCCATGATATTGACCACAGGGGAACCAACAACCTCTACCAAATGAAGTAAGTGCTTTCTTACTGCTTCAAACCATTTTCTGTTGATCCTGCTGGGCGTGAAATCAGGCTGGGATCACACCAAATTCCAGTACAGCTCTGTTTCATATACAAGGGTGACAACCTTTTTTCACAAGTTACCTCGCTTTTCAGCTTGCTGCAGTGTTTGGGCTTATGCTTTGGCCAGTGGGGAAAATTTGCAGTGCTCTCTGGGCCTTTCTTTACCTCCTAGCAAGCCTCCCTTGGTTAAAGCAGAACTCTATGTTACCATTATAGTGCAGAGCAGGCACTCAGTATCCTGAGCATTACAGGAGTCTTAGGACGCCAACAGAAACATCCTGGCCATAAGATGACCAATTTTTGCTGTATCTATGGAGAAAGCATTGTGCTTGGCATTGCTCTCACTACCTACAGAAACAAAGCACCTGTGAAAATGTTGCTCTCAGCAGGTAGTCATTAGCTACAGATAAATAATTACATAATTTCCTTACCTAGCCAAGGCTATATTGCTCACTTAAAGTAGTCAGATCACAGCTCTTCTGCAATGCTTGCTAGCTAGATTGCCTAATATTTCCTGGAGCTTTGGAAGTTAAGTGAAGTTGGTTTGTGTTTTTGATACAAGAGGGCCTTGCTTTTCAGCAAGGTGTCCAAGGATTGCAGGTTTTTCTGTTCCTGTTACTAGATATCAACATGTATTTATTCAGGAATTAAATAAACTTACTAAGCTGAGTAACTACACTGCAGTCATAAACAATATTTGGAGTGAAACTTGTAGTTGAAAGACTGTTTTACACAGTGTCCAAGGAGTTATAAGTAGTGCCATGAGAGTATTTTACTAGACTGAAGTCATTACCTATGAAAAAGTTCTACTCATAAGCCTTTTAAAAAGGAATTTAACTTACATTCATTGAAATTAAATACAAAATTAGATACTACTTTTCATTTTTTTAAGTGCTGCACTAATGTCTTCAATTTTTCCTTCATATAAACAGATCTCAGCATCCTTTAGCTAAACTTCATGGATCCTCTATTTTAGAGAGACATCACTTGGAATTTGGAAAATTCTTGCTCTCTGAGGAGGTTGGTAATGAACTGTAGTATAAGGGCATGAAAAATTTCTCTTTAGGGAAATTTTAATTAACAACAGAGTTGTCAGCATAAGACCTTTCTCTGGCTTGGATGCTAAGAAATTGCAGCTGCCTCGTTTCCAAGGGACTCTATGCTCACCCAGAACCAAAGCACACAGGCTTCCTAAATGCATTACTTGGTTTCTTCTGAAGCCTCATGGTTGTCCTCACAGGCATATGTTAAATATAGGGTTGTTCTCCGGTAGCCCCTCTGACAGGGCCAAGGCTGACACATTGCCACAGCTAACTGAATTTCAGGCAAATTTTCACAGGAGTCAGGGGATGGGGTTTTTGTAGACACTGTAACAACATTCCCTGTTCAGCAAATTAAAGGGGAAATGGCACCACATGCGGTGAACCACCCCTTGCACCTGAGAGGAGCACGCTGAACCACTGAAAGACAAAAAGTGAGTATACTTGGGAAAGGGAGGAGGCCAGGAACTCATAACAACATAGAGCTTGGACTTTTCAATGCCCTCTCCTTTGCTTTTCAGTCACTGAATATATGTCAGAACCTCAACCGCAGACAGCATGAGCATGTGATTCACCTGATGGAAATTGCCATTATAGCAACAGACCTGGCACTCTACTTCAAGTAAGTCGGTCATGTACATCATGTGTGAAAGGCAGAAAGCAGCTGGCACTTTACAAAGGCCAAATGTGGTGCTTTGCTCTGAAAGCCCCCACCCGTGCAGCAGTTCTCTTCACAGACACTGACTCTGGGAGACTGCCTTTAATACTGACCTGGTGGGAGAACTCAAATGATTCAAAAGAATTTTGAACTTCCACTCAATTAAATCATATACATGACTTTTTAAGCCTCTATTGCCAACAAGGCAGGGCTATGTGGAAGGAAATGTCAGAATTGCTTTTAGTTTGTTTTTTTTTACCTAGCATTTCAGCTCTGAAAACACACATAAATGGCAAATGGACTGGCCAGAACTAAACTAACTTCTCTGTGAGAGCAGAATGACACAAGTAGCAAGTAGTTCATTGTAGGTGAATGTCCAGCTCATAGCCTGTTTCACACCCAAGGGCCAAAAAAGCCAAAATTTCAGAGCAATGCCTGCTAAATTTCTGGGACATGAGGCTGAAACTCAATGACATATAACTTCCTAATTAGCAAGGAGCTTTCAAAATGTGCTTTCAATGTACTGAGTCAAGACTAGAGGCTGCTTCTGTGTTTTGCACTGCAGTATAATGATACAAAATTTAAACAGTCCAAAAAAGAGGAATTTGGGGAGGTTGGAATACTCAGAACACTTACTCTGGAGATACAGTATCTATTTGGCACCCTCTATCTATATACCACCACTTCCTCACCAACTGGGAACAAATTGGTCCTTGCCCTCCTTGGTCCATGAACTGCAAGCAAAGGCTTGGCTGAGCTAAGACACAAGATTATTGATGATAGAACACATACACAAGTCACTTGTGATATGGCCTAATTCTTTTCTCTGCTGATATTGAAACCTCAGATTTCACCAGATCTCATGCCACCCCAGAGAAGGGTGTATTGTGTATAAACCATTCATCAGAATTCCCTATATATATTTAGATTATATTAACAAGGCTAACAATGCCTAATTATATAAAGCCATGTAGCTTTAAAAATACTCCAGCTAGCTCTAGGTTTCTGCAGCTTGCTTAACATTTAAGGAAAAAGATTTCTTGTACTGCCAACAAAAAGTGGAAGCATTTCACAGCTGACATAACTTGCAGTAGCTCATACTTTCAAGGACCTCATATCTCACCACTATATTTATTTTTAAGGCATTTACAGGATTTGAGGGAGCAGATGATGGTGCTTCGTTTTATTGGGACATAAGTGTCTGGACAGCAACTGCTGGAAACCCTTCTGACAGAGTTAGCAACACCAGGATCAGCCACCTGTATTTGATGTATTAGTTTCCTTGTTTCATAGATTTTTCTTTTTTTCACCTTTTTT
>VXBI01008983.1:278826-311264 GCA_013397375.1 Toxostoma redivivum
TTCCGTGTTTTTTTTTTTTTTATTAAGATGATGAATAACAAAATTCCCCATATGCCTTAAATTATGGCATTAAAGTTGTCAGGCACTAAGAAAATTCAAGATACAAATTAATTGTTCTGCCAGAAGGAAATGTAATGGCTTCTAGGGCAGCCAGAGGTTACATGATTTGAAAAGCACAAAACTTATCCAGCTGCATGTAAGTGTAAAAAAAAAAAAAAATTCAACCTATCATGGACAGTAACTTCTAGGGGTTAGTCTTCCTGAGACTCAGAAATCTGTGGGATCCCTTATTTGTCCACAACTCAGGAGAAAGCTCAACTCCCTTAGCTGATGTGGAACTCTCACACATTGCAGTCTCATAATCTCCTTGAATATGGCAGCAAGTAACAGATGGATGTTCCACTGACAGACACAAAATAGACACAAAAAGCCCGAGAAATTCAAACACTTCCGATGAGCAGCTTCTGCAGAACAGAAAAAACCTTACGTCTAATCACAGACCTCTTCCCTCAGAAAACATCAAAGCTGGTTGAAACTTGGATGCAAAGCCACATGAATCCTCATTTGTTACATCCTTTATAAAAAATGAATAGATATTCCCAAAGAATTTGTGTTCAGATGGCTTGGAAGGCTGCTATCACTTGCAGTGATATCAACTGCAACTCCCATCTAAACCTACACAGTTATGATTTCCAACTGCTATCCTCTGTTTGTAACTATGCAGAACAGACAATGTAATCATTGAAAAAAAATTAAAAGAAAAAGGAAGGAAAAAAAAGGAAACCAGAAACTTGTATGCACTTATGTTCTACTATCTTGCTATCCAGAATCCAGAGGTCTCCATGTTTTCCATGCCTCACATTCTCTTACACAGAAGCTCAACAAACTTCTATGCCTGTGTTTGGCTGCTACTTTTCTGGGTATCTGCGCACTTAACTGATCATTGCTGCATTTACAAGTCAAGCAGCATTTTTTTCCTATAGGGCAACCCTAAAAGAAGGGGAACATGCTTTTATTTGCATCCCCTGTTTACCCAATATTTTCAAAAGCAGATTTTGGGGAAAGGGTCTCAAGCATGACCAGCTTAAACATAAATATGCCCCAGTTATGTCAATACAGGCTTTGGTTTACATCAGTATAATCCACACATGAATTTAATGCAAGTCAGAGGAACTGAGTTGATCTCATAACTTCACATGCACTGTGCAGAAATTTAGGACAATGTTTCATTTGGAGACAAACATGCCTCCTCTTCTTCTAACAATACAACCTTCGGTCTGGAGAGAGACATCACAGACTTTATGGCAGTTAAAGAAATTCTAACAAAAATGCGCAAGGCAAGAAAAGCAAAAGGGATTATAATCTGCATAAGATGGAAAATTGCTGTGCTAAATTCACTTAACAAGCAAGTTAGAAAGAAGGCCCCAAGGCTTACACAAGGGTAGAGAGCAAGCTTGGCAAACATAAAGGCATGCTCCTTGCCACCGTATCTAGCAAAGGCATGCAAAGTTTCCTCTTCATTGAGAAGGGCTGTAGTCCATATTGCAAACTGAAATATGCTGGCAAAGAAAGTGATAACGCAGCTGACCTGAATGGCTTCTATTTCATTATGAGACTTTTCTGCAAATTCACTGGTCAGCTGGTAAGCTAGTGGAAGCCCACCAATGAAAGCCAATGAAAGGATGTTGAGCAGTCCCATTAAGCGGGTAGCTTTTGTTACATAAAGGAAAAGAGAGTGATGGACAAACCACAGGAGACCAATTGTAACAAATGACCCAAAGTAAGCAAGGTAGTTTGGCCCATATTCACTTAAAGCTTCAAGAAGACTGCCATGGAACTTCTCCTCAACTTCTCTGGGATCAGGAACATTGTCTTCACTGTGGAAAGAAAAATTACTTTACTTTGCATATTACTGTTATAAAAATACATCTGGAGCAAGACTGAACTATGCTGCTTTACTTTGAGCAAGTAGTGAACAACAGAAATGCACTCCATACTTCTCTAATTTTTAATTTAGAAACAGTGTTTCAAATAACAGCTCTGCAAAGAAATTATATATAAAATTAAATCCGAATGCACATTGGCATTCCTTTGGGTTAATAAAGTCACTACAGTGAGTAAACAGCTTTTATTGATAAAAGACTTTCATCTGAAAACATAACTTAGCAAAAAAGGAAGATTTGTTTTTGAAGACTCTTAAACCAACACATACTCAACACACTGATGATCACTGCTGCTGGAATATGGGTGTTAGAAGTATCTATGGTTTGTGCTCTGTGTCCTTTCAGAAAATCATACTTTAAAGTAACCACTGCAGATTTTGGAAGTCAAAAACAATGTTTGATTAATTTTATTTTCTCAAATATTACATACAGACAAAAAATATATTTAACAAGACAAAGTGTAAGAACCAACACAAAGTCTTACCATATATCCAAGATGAGCAGGGTTGCTACAATGGCATAGACTCCATCACTGAATGCTTCTACTCGTTCCTTACTCAGAGGCTCACTGAGGTAAAAAGTGAAGGTTTCTAAGCTATGGTGTTCCTCCTCTTCACCTCTCTGACCTGGAAACAAATCCAGAGGCTTAATAATGAAAATAAGTATAAGATAGTTCAACAACTTACTCTGACCTTCTTTTTTCCCCATCTGCCAAAATTTTTCTTTAGACAAAAGGGTGCCAGTCATCCACACATGTCAGTCACTCCACTTTTTCTGGCAGATGTGCCTGCCCCTGAAATTTATGTTTCTTTCAAGACAAGTGCTTCAGGAACAAAAAAAACCCCCAAAAAACCTCTGTCCTTTAAACTGTATGGAAAACCATTTCTACCAAGTGAATAATGACTCAAAGCTGTAATTGAACAAAACTAATTAGATGCTGTGCCTCAGGAAGTCCTAAAAGCTGTAGTGCCTCTATGACAGCTTGGAGAACTTAAACTACACGGCAGAAAAAAACCTGTCTTGAGCATGTGGGCTGAACTGGGATATGGAATGACCTCATTTAAAATCATTCAAGCCTTTTGTCAAAAGGTGGAGCTTTTATAGGTAATGTCAAACACATCTCTAAAGACTGAACTCAGAACTGCCTAGCTAGCCAAGATACACTGCTTCAGCTGTATAGGCTGGACAAAGAAAAAGGTTAAGGTTCCACAGGAATGTAAAGCAGGTGCAATTACAAGAAATTCAATACAGCAGTATTTCAGCCATCTGGCAGGGTGAGAGGTAGAGATGTGACCTGACCGCAAACCACAGTGGCACCATCACAATAAACATGGACAATATTCCTATGTGTTTATTCCCAGGCTCTGAGGGTCTGGATTCCTCATGTCAGAGCTTTTCTGCCTCCCTCTTATTGCTGCCACATGGGGGAGTGAAGAGTAAGCTCTCCTTTGCACTGTAAACAGACAGACTCTTACTAGCCTGAACAGCAGCAGTAGAAGTACAAAGGTGTTATTCTTCTGACCCAGCTTGGGAGTGTCATTTCCAAAGACATTATCTGTTCAGTGGTTTTGTGGTCCCTCTCAGAGGGACACTGCACTTTTCGGCCAAGTAGGTTGCATGATACCCCTTCTCCTTTTATTTTGGCACTGGCAACCTCTTAAAAGCACGATTTAAGTGCAGCTCAGGTTGTTGCTATGGTTGTGTAATTGTTAGTCCTGACACAAGGAGGGCAGAAAGCATATCAGAAGCATGGTTTTAGGCTAACTTAGGACATGTCTGAAGGCACCTCCTTAGATCACAGCAGTTAGATTAATGAGATGTAATTAATCTGAATCCCTGAGAAAGTTTACTGGTGCAGTGCTTGCCTGTTTGAAAATATGTGACTGTTCAGCATTGCAGGGAAGAAAGTGATAAAGGCATAGAGCTTTTATATCCTTATGTTCTTCCATCTCCATGATCCCTCTTGAGGAGGGAAAAGGGATAGATGGCCGGCAGCCATTGTTCATGTACTTACATGTGTCTGCATGCACTCGCATTATCAGGACAAATCAGAAAGATTTTGCACCAGACAATGATCTTTAAATGTGTTATACCTTACACAAATCTCATCACAATTATGGGAAATCAGAGAGCAGGGGAGAAACTGTTTAGAAGCACATCAATAAATCCTAAAATCAGTATGTTATGAGACTGAAAATGAAAGCAGAACTGAAATTACTTCATTCTGGGCTGCCTGCATAACATGTTGACAACCTAATCTGAACATGTGCCTAGGAATTTTGTTACTCACCAAGAACTTTGTTTTTACACCATGTAATTAATCGAGTGAGATGCGGAAAAACAATTACGAGTCCAAGAAGTACATAAGACTGTTGGAGAAGAAGATGAACAGTTTAAATATAGTTATCAAAATACAAATTATCTTCCAGTTTTAGTATGAAACTGTAACTCTCAATCATAGAAGTAATCACACTGAGAAAAAGAAATCTTGACTTTCAAAAAGAAAAAGGCTCAGCTGAAATGCTCATGCACCTCCTGAATATTGCACATGGAACCAAATACTGCGTTTTCCTAGCTAATTTAGTACCATTAATTAGTACCATTAGGCAAACTAAAACAAGCAAAGAAATAATTCTGCTAACAAAAAGTGCAGGAATAACTGCTTTGGAAGTTGAAGAATTATCCCACATAATCCTTATGCGTCCTTCCAATTAATGATATTCTAAGATTCTACTATTTGTGTCACAAAAACACATTGGTGGGTCCTAAGTGGTTCGCAGACTTTGCACAGGTCCAAGCATAGGAGCCACTTGGAGACTAATTTCACCATTATTAATATTAAAAACAAACAACTAAACTACAGTGAATGGAGTGTGGAAGAAGAGGAAAACATATTTTTAGATAAAACTAGCCCTTTTCATGTTTGGACTCATAACTGTCCTTTCATTAAGAGCAACCTGATTTCTCACAAACTTTGGAATTATTTAAATACTGCTAATTCCTGTGGAATCTTTCCCAAAATTCAGTTAAATACATCTTTTCCTAAAGAACAAGAGGAATGGAAGTTCAGGATACATTCAAAAACTAAATTTCAGTTCCAGAGTAGGGGTTCCAGAGTAGGGGTTCCAGAAAAGAGTTAAAGCTATTAGTAAGTAGGAGCAACTCACTGACATCAGATAAAGATGGAAGAGAAAAAAGGCTATGTAAAAGCAGTCTTTAGCCAAAACTATTTTGAGATGCAGGTGGGCTAACTGGTCTCCCTACTCTGTTTGCTATTACACCCTAAGTTAGTGCAGCAATTGCATTCACTCTTCTTCAGTTTGTGCAATGTGGTGTTCATTTCATGTAAGCCTCGATATTACCTCAACTACCTCAATTACCTTCTGATGCGTAAAATACTAAGGTAGAGTTTAGAACTGATTAAAACAAAACAAAGCAAGCATTGCAAGTAATATTGTAGCAGAATATTCTTTTTTAACTATACAAACTCATGGATCAAGTTACAGGTTGATACATGTGATTAAATACACTCAATGCAAAATAGCAGTCATGATTACAACACCCAAGAACTGGCAATTGAGAAAGTTTGCATAATTAACATGGACATAATTATTTTCATACACAGTCCTAAAGACAGCTAATACAAACTGCTGCATCAGAGTTTTCCGTTAACTGAGAGAACTTACCAAAGGAATAAAGAAAAAAGAAAAGATGGCTGCTAAAAAGCATAAAACTGGTCCTCTTAGGATAATCTTTAAGATATGACGCTTATAGAAATTCTGATTTTCAGACTCCTGTATCTGTTGATTCAGTAAGTGTGGGTGATAGAATCCATATGCTACTATCACAGCCTGCAAGGAAAAGAGCATTACTGAACTGATTACATGTAAGTATATGCAGTATTTCAAATATAATACATAGAACTATAAATGAACACATCCCAAAACACTTTCAAGCTTATTCTCCATTCCCATATGGAAGGTTGGTCCTAGAAACTCTGAGATTTGAGAGTACACTGCATGTGAAAATTTTAGTCTACTCTGCAGAGCTGGTCAAGACCTTTGATCCTTGATGAAGAGGAATGAAAACCTCTGTAATAAGGAACTAAAGCAACAAAGCACTTCACCAGGAGGAAGAGTGCTGCTGGACTTGAGGCTGGAAAGCCTGTGTTCCCTCATCCACAGCTGCATGGCTCAGAAAGACATCAGCAGGAATAGTAAATTGTTCTTTCCCCAAGGCATTTGTACAGAGCGGGAAAGGAATTCTGTCAACATGGAGATCAGCTGACTTACTTGCATAAAACTGCTTCACAGGACAGTGAACTTCTGTCTTACATACAGGTACTGTATTATCATAATGGGCACAACTTTGAAAAAGAATGCTATACAAATAACATATTTAGCAATTTATATCACTCACTAAGACACTTAATTTCAGATCTACACAAGAAAGTCTATTTAAAAGTGAAAATGTAAATGGATAGCTGCAATACCTGTATAAGGCCAATGACAACAGCACAGACACTGAACAGGAAGATGCCAAAAGGTACCCCTGGAAAGGAGGCCATTAAAGAAAACTGGAAAAAAATCAACAAGATTACATATTTAATTAAGAAGCAATGTAGGAGGAGTAACAGTAGAGAAACAGAAATACTCTTCATCCAATACTGAAACTCATAAATCTAAATAATAATTTGCATTTCATAATAATTCCATTAAATGCAATTTTTAGCCACAAATACATGTAGGCATCCCAACCAAAGGTATCTGGAGAGATGGTTTTGCTCTGACGTTGACAGTGCTAAACCTTAGCCACTCTGGCACTGTGCCTCCTTATAATTACAGAGTGGCTTGTACCTGAGCATAAAGTTTAACTGGTTTTGGTTGACATGATGTCATAGTTGTGAAAATTCTTGATATTAGGATACCTTTTTGAATCTTTGTCTACCTTCATGACTCCCTATTCCACTAATATCTGCAGCTTCTTTAAGGGAGGATAAAACAGAAAAAAAAAAAAAAACCAAGAAAAAAAAAAACCAGGGCATAGTATTAAGGTAACATTGACAGCTTTCCAAAAATAATTTCAGCTTCAAGGTAAAATGAAAAGTATGTTCTCTTGCTGATAAAGATCATCTTACTGACCACAGCCTTATTTTTTGCAGATGAAATGTAAGACATATATATCCACAGAGAAACAGGTGCCTGTCTTATACATACAACAGTCAAGATGCTAAACTGTTTTGTTCTGTTAATATAGTATTCATTTGCAAATATTCTTTTGAGGTCCTATGACCAAAAATTGTGCAGATTTTAAGCATGAACCATCAGCTGCCAGAATCAACCTTGCAGAGCAAATCAGAAGCGGTACCAGAAACTTGGTCTAAATTACAAAAGGATAATGTCCTGCCATATAAGGAGGAGTTTGAAACACAGTTTTATTTATCTTAGCAAACTTCTTACCAGATAACCTGGACCTTTTTCAGTACAGTTGCTTTTTTAAAAGAAATCATGGAAATTTTTTACCATGAGGGTGTTGAAACATTGGCATAGTCGCCCAGTCCTTGGAGACTTACAAGGTGATGTTGGATGGGGCTTCGAGCACCTTCATCTAGTTGAAGATGTTTCTGATCTTTGCAGGGGTTGGACTATGGAACCTTTAATGGCCCCTTCCAACCCAAACTATTCTATGATACTATGACTTTCCAGGAGTGTAATTTTTGTTTCTAGAATACCTATTTTCTGCCAGGTCTAAAACATGCAATATCTGAAGGTTATAAAATAGCTTCATGAATTTTAAAGAAGCAACACTTAACTATGATAATGGATTCAGGGTTTATACTACAACAACACATTTCTGGGTTTCTGAATACTTTGGTAAAGTCTTTCCAAATAAATGAAGAAACAAACACTGTAATTTAAACATATGTCAGATTTTAGAAAATTACTTACTGTATATGGCAAGAAGGTTATGATCATCATACAAGCCTAAAACAGAAAAAGCGTATTGAAAAATTGTGCATTTTCTGGACACATCTTCAATGAAGGCATTGTTTGCTTTGTATTTCACAAGGAGATCAAACACTTGTGCTGCATAATGAAAAATACCCACATTTCTGAAGTTGCTGAGTTTTGACTACAACAAATGGCTGGTTTTGTAAACATCTTCCATGCTCTCTATTCAAACTGTACAAGCTTATTTTAGAAAACACTACGGTTTTGTTACCAATACCCCAGATACAAGTTTTGCTATGGATTTTAAGAGACTTCTTTCTACAGTAGCAATGTTAAATATACCACACCTTCTAAATAAGTGTTTCTGATTTGTCAAGAACATTAATATCTGACTGTAAATATTTTGTATCTAAAAAAGCAAAATTAAAAAACCCAACAGAACAAACAAAAGCATAAAGAAATTGCTTTGAAAGCTACATTAGGTAAGAATTAGATGTCTTAGGCTGTTCTTCTAAAATAATTTCCTCTAGCGTTATTTCATGGAGCTCCAACAGTGCTTTTATTAACAAAATTAGAATAACTGTGTGGTTGCATACTTTCAGAGAACAGAGTTTAAAACAACATTACAAAATACTCTGTTCCTTCAGATGAACTTCAGACCAACCTGCTGCAGAGCTTCTTTTGGTTTATAATAAAACATTTGCAAGTTAAAAGCAAGTCATTTATCAATCAGTCACATTGAAACTAAAGATCTTTGTATTTTCCTGACTTAGAAATATGTCAGTTACGCTATTTAACATAGAAACTTTTGGATATTCACAGACACACTTAAGTGACCGGTATCTGCTAGTTAACCATTCAGCTTGTCTGACAAGACTCACCAGATTTAGAAGAGCCAGGACATCATCTATATGCTCTATCACCTGAAATAACCTGTCGAGGCAAGGCAAAGTAATGTTATCATGAACAAGCCAACTCACAAAATATATTTTACATATATAAACACTACATACAAATTGTGCATTTATGATAGTATTGAAGAACTGGGGTTTCCTTTGCCCCAGAATTAATACAAGTATTCCAGGTGCTATCAAAACTCACGTAGTTCAAATATAAAATAATTTGTCAGAAAAATCTTAAAAGCAAGATACAATCAAGTTCAATCATGGAATAGTTATTAAAAACCTGGCTTCTATTTGAATGGCAGAGTATTTTCAAAATTTTAAAGCTTAGAATCATTTTTCCTGAAGAGATGGCATGGCACAAAGTTTTCCTTACAAACACCCCCAGATTTTTTTAATGAAACTCCTCATTCACAAAATTGTCACTTAGAATCAATAGCACCCATGACCCTCACAAAACCCTTAGACTGTACTTCACCGTTTACTTATACAAGGAAAGAAAAGCACTGTGAAAAAGGAATGGATGTGAGGTATCAGCTTCAGATATTGAATTACATGCTGCATGCCTTTATTGGAACACAGTCAATCCACTTGCATAGTCACATTTGTAAATTTCAAAATTCAAACAAAAACTGTCCTAGTTCCTGTATGACGCTTGCATGCCAATTTCTTTTTAACCACCAACACATGGCAGGTGGGGGTGTCCACAGCTCTATAAAGTACAGAATCTGCAACATTACAATTGATTTTATGACAACTACTGCTGAGGATAGAGATGAGCTTCAGGCCAGAGGTACTATATTAAGTTCCTTTGTTATGGAGCATAGTTAGAAGTCTAATTCCATCTAGCCCTCAAGGTAAGATGAAAAGTAACTCTAGAAGATACATGCTTGTTTTTTCTCTGTATCACCATGGTAGTGGTGTGAGAGTAGCTATTCACTGCTAAAGGTAGCATTTCATTAAAATTATTTTCTAATATTATTCAACAATAAACAATTCAGAAATCTGGCAGCAAGACAGAAATACATCAAATACATGGTTATCTCCTGTACTTTCTAGCTTTTAACTTTAGGTTTGAACACTGTGTCCCTACCTTACATGAGCTGCCCATGCCACTGTGACTATTAAAAAGGTCATCAAGTAGACGGCAATTTTTGCTAGAAGAAGTTGCTGAACACTTTCACCTAATTTCTGAAACAGAAAGTGACATCCAAGGAAACAAAATTTAAATGTTATGTTACAAAATTATTATCTGAAAAAGAGATGTACAGTAAAGTAATGTATTTTAGGAAAATGCCTCCCAAGAATACAGTTCCCATTCAACAATCTCTTTAGTACATTGCAGAGAAGCCAGTCTGTTAGGAACTTGTTAAGTAGGCTGAAATATGGCATTTGATGTATCAACACATCTCATCAATCTGTAAAAGGGCTTCCCAATGCTCTATTCACCTTGTTTCTCACTTATGCATTCTCTCATCACTGTTACTGTAATAATGCATTTCAGAGGACTGGACACAATATGCCTCTTTTACTTTCATAGCATTGACTTCTGTAGTAGAAGCATCACAGAGGTTTCATGTGACAATTGCTAACAAGGAGAAAGAAGAGGCCTTAACCTCAGCAAATTTTGCAAATACCACCACAATGGCTTAAACAGACTCATATAGTATATTTCCTGTGTTACAGATCTTATCTGAGCTTTTAAAACCAAGATTTAGGTCTGTTTAAGTGTAGAAAAATAAATAATGATAAGAAAAAACCTGTAAGCTTTCTCAAATTATTAATGTTTCCTAAAATTCCTGGGTATTCTCAGAATTAATTTATTTTCTGTAGTATTCTTTTTCCACCTCTTTTTATTCAAATTACATTTATTATGAACCTGACTTCAAAACTAGCATTCAGATTGTGCTACATTAAGTGGCTTCTCTCAGTGATGGTTTATTACCAAGAAGACTAGATGTTTTCTGAAAGATATTTTGGTCAGATTCATTTGGGCAATTAATTTTTCACAGAAAAGTAACTAAATATAATCTATGGCCTACAGCATATAGCTCATTCAGGCTTTATGTCACAATATCTGCGTATAACAAAAATCTTAAAGTTTTACACCCGAAATTCACTACATCCTCGGCCTGTGAGAAATTTCTGTTTGGTTTAATGTTGCTTAATGGCTTCTGCTTTTGAAAGCCTTTAACTCGAAATTAAGCGGGCGCGCTAAACGAGGATGTTACATCTACTCGCCAGGACACAAGAAACAACAAACGGCACGTGATACCTGGTCAGGATGTATTTTTGTGTGAGCCACCGGCAAAATCTGAAATAACAAAACGTTTATTAGCACATGACGTTCTTTTCCTGGTTGAGCACTTCCCTAAAACCACACAGCCTTCGGGTGCCCGCGGATCGCGTAGCCAGGAGCAGCTCTGGAAGTGACAGCGGCTCTCGGGCCGTGGCCNGCCCGCCACGGTCGCCGACATGTCGCGACAGCGGGGCGGGCGCGGCCTCGCGGGGAACGCACAGGCACGGGGGCGACCCGGAAAGCCGGGACCAGCCGCGGCTGCCCCAGGCTTCTCGCTGCCTCCCTCGCTCCCTCCCTGCCGCCGCCGGGCGCTCACCATCACGGTGGCGATGATGGACAGCAGCGCGTCGCTGTAAGCCAGCAGCCGGTGCGATGTCTGCGTGCTGCTGCCCGGCTCCGGGCCCAGCCCCGCAGCCCGCGGAGCCGCCATGGCCCCGCTGCGCTCAGCGGCGGCGGGGCGGGGCTTCCCCTCCCCTCTGAGGGGCGGGAGCCGCCCGTGCCCCCGGGGCGGAGGAAGGGTGCTCTCGGAAACAATGGGGTGAGTGTCCCTGAGCCCAGCGGCTGCAGCAGCAATCCCGCCTTTAAAAGGCCTTCCAGTTCACCCCTCCGTTCTCCATAGTAGCGTCCCTCATCTAGTGACACTCACGGTGTTCTGTACACCGGTCAGGAAACATCGACAGAGGAGGCAAAGGAAAGCAATTGATACTCATCAAACAAATTCCCTTTTTAAAATGGAAAGAGCATGTCAGCAGTTGAGGGAGGTGATCCTATCCCTCTGCTCAGCCCTGTGAGCGCTGTATCCAAATCTGAGCTTCTCAGGACAATAGAGACATGGAGCTCCTGGAGCAGGCCCCGTAGAGGGCGACAAAGGGGATTGAGGGACTGGAGCATCTCTCTCCCCAGGAAGGGCTGGAGGAGGTGGGGCTACTCAACCTTGAGAAGAGGCGACTGAGAGGGGAACCTCAGGAATGTCTATAAATATCTAATGGGTTGGTGCCAAGAAGATGGACATAGGCTCTTCTCTGTGGTGCCAAGCAATAAGATGAGAGCCAGCAAGCAGAAAAACTGCACCTGAGTATGAGGAAGAACTTCTTTACTGTGTGCATGATCACAGTTTGCCCAGAGAGGTTGTTGGGTCTCCCTCAGTGTAGATACTCCAGAACCGTCTGGATGCAATCCTGTGCCCTGGAATAGCAGAATAACCCTGCTTGAGTAGGGAGGTTGGACCAAATGACCTGCTGTGATTACCTCCAACCTTAGCCATTTGTGATGCTGTGAAATAAAGACCTGTGGAACTACAGGCTAGTCAGTCTCACCTCTGTGCCTGGTGAAATCCCCATGAAAACTATGGTAAGACTTATGGAAAATAAGGAAGTGGTTAGTGACAGCCAATGTGGCTTTATTCAGGGCAAATCATGGCTGTTGTCTGTGGGGGCCTTTTGCAATGTGGTTATAGAGGTGATGGGTGAGGGGAGAGCTAGAGCTGATGTCATCTACCTGGAATTGTGCAAAGCATTTGCACCCAATGGCTTGGGTTGGAAGGGACATTAAAGATTGACTGTTCCAACCCCCCTGCAGAGTGCAGGGACACCTTTCACTAGACCAGTTGCTCAAAGCCCCGTCCAACCTGGCCTTGAACACTTCAGGGGTGGAGCATTCACAGCTTCTCTGGGCAACCTGTTCCAGTGCCTCACCACCTTTATAGTAAGAACTTCTTCCTAATATCTAACCTGAACTTACCCCTTCTTTGGCTTAGATCCATTCACTCTTGACCTGTCACTATATGCTCTTGCCCAAAGTCTCCATGTTTCTTGTAAAGTTTCAGGTACTGTAAGCCTGCCTTCTTTTTTCCAGGCTGAACCTTCCCAATTTTCTCAGCCTTTCATCATAGGAGAAGTGCTCTGTGTCTCTCATCATCTTGGTGTCCCTCCTCTGGACTCACTCCAACAGTTCTGTGTCCTTCCTGTGCTGGGACCCTAGAGCTGGGTGCAGGGTTCCAGCTGGGGTCTCACCAGAGCAGAGCAGAGAGGCAGAATCCCCTCCCTCCCCTGCTGCCCACACTGCTTTGGATGCAGCCCAGGACACGGTTGGCTTTCTGGGCTGGGAGTGCCCGTGGCTGGGTCATGTCAAGCTTCTCATCCACCACCACAGTTGTCCTGATCCACATATCACTTTCCAGAGGGGTGGTTTTCACTGTTAGTGTCTGGCCTATTGCAGCACACTAGCTATCACTTGTGTTGCTGCAGTTAGGCTGTACCTTCTCCAGTCCTTGCAGCGGAGATATAATTTTACTTTATTTTTTTTGAGGGTTGGCTTTGTCTCATTTGTTTAAGTGCTCTGCCTTCATTATTGATTTTATTACCTCATTTAACTCCCTACTGGGAAGTCTTCTGAAGTGAAGTTGTGCCTCTTCCTAGTCTTGAAGGCCTCAGAATGAACACACATCTCTTGTGAGATGTTTACTGATGGTCTGGTAAGCAATGTAGTTTACTCATGATGGACAATTGTAAATCCTTCTGTTGTCAGTGAAGTAGCACCAGCATTTCAGTACCACTCTAGCTGCTGTGTAACATGCTTAGGTTTTGGAGCGACATTTTCAGAAGTGACAAATTATTTAGAGACGCTGAGCTCACCATGACGTGTAGAGCAGTGTAGAGCTGCTCAGAAGATAAGGGTTTCTAAGACTAGACACAACTGTTGTTATTCCCAGGCAGCTTTTTGACACTGCTGTCTTCAGGTGCTCCAGTGTGTTGTTGCCCTGTGTTCTGAAACAAGCAAAAGGGAAATCTCGAAAATCGTTTTTTGGTGTTTTCCCCAAGATGTGTAAAAGTTCTTATCTGGCAGTTCGTGTGCCCGAGGTGGAATAAATCAGAGCTCTTTAGTTTTCTCAGTCTCAAGGTTGTTTATTATTTTCTTATCTCTAATATTTTCTCTCAGCCCAGCCAGGTCTGTCTTGCAGGGCAGCCATGGCACACTCTCTGCCCCTTCAGGGCGGTGTTATCTTTTTATACTAAAAACTACGTACATGATGTTTACAATTATTTCCCAATTACTATCATCTGTGTTAGACAGTGAACTTCTATTCTAAACCAATCCAAAAGTGCCAACTCCACGATAGAAACTGGAGACAAAGAAGAAGAACAAAGAAAGACCAAACATGTGCTTTTTCCTCCATCTTGTGCTCTAAAATTCCCATTCCCAAAAATCCTAGAATCTATATTTTCATTTTATGATAACACTACTTAAACTTCTGTGACTTTTAGGTTCTCATATAAAGCTGCTAATTTGTTTCAAGGGCTATAATCAAACCCACAGATGTTTTGGGCATCATTCCAGGGTCTCAGAGCCCCCTGACCAGGGTCTCAGCAACTCTGGACTCCCAAAGGGATGTCTTAGACTCCGACAGGAAACAGTGCTTCCAAATGGGTAGCACTTCATTGCTTAGTTTGGATACTTGAGTCTATCTGCTTCCTACTAGTGTCTCTCCATTGAGACAAAGAGTATGAGTCTTTAAAATGAATTATGAGAGCCTGACCATTAAAAAATCAAAAATTTATTGAGCTAGGGTATAGCTTTCAGTTTCAGAATTCAAGGTAATTAACTTGTAATGAACCTACTGTCTTCGTCCCTGTGTCTACAGAGCATGCTGTTTTGTTGTTCTACAGCTCCTGACTTAGCCATAGTATTGTGGAAAGAGAGAGCAGTTCTTCCATCTGGAGCTGTTATGAACATTTGTTCTCACATAAAGAGAGATACATGTCTGCACAGTTCACTGCTACAGCTGAATAAGAAGTATGGATATTATACCTAGTTGAAAAAATAATTTACCCCTACAAATTCAAATAAAATCTGTGTTAATATCTTAAATACTCTTTAGTTAGCACTTAGAATAAAAAATAAGAATGGAGGCTCAGGAATGTCTGCAACAGCACTGAACTTTGGATTAGCTATGCTCACATTTCTTTCATAACGATACACTTTTGCACAGTTTAGGAGGTTACCCTCACTGGAGTCTTAGGAAAGAAGTGTCTGTAGCAGTGCATTGTAAAAGCCACACAGCTTACCTATGGAACCTTTGGGGAACAAGCAGGGAGGAGCAATGACATCAGCTGTTTGAATTAAGACATTAGCCTTTCCATTTCACCTTCTGCTAGTGTTTCCTCTGTGGTCCAGTTGCTTTGGTTCTTTCTCATTTGCAGGCCTGCTAAAGATACCAAAACATGTCAAACAAGAAAAACTATTTCTTTTTACCTCAGAATCTGTTGCTGAAGGACATTCTGGTATGTAAAAATGCTGATTGGATCTTTGCTTTTATTGATGCTCACAATGATATCTCTTCCAGTGGAGAAAAGAAAAAACAAATTAATTATTTTGAATTGACTTTGGATTAGCTTTGGATTAGTGTATTTATTTTCTTGACTAGTATTTGTCTTATTTGTTTAGCATGCAATATAATCTGACATAGGTAACTTTAAACTTTTGCTTGAGAAAAGCATGGATCGGTCTACAGGTAGAAGTGGAGCTGCCATGTATACTACTATACTAGTGTTGCAATTTCATTTTTTATTTAATTCTGTAATGAAAAAAGTAATGCTTTATGCACATGTATATTATAGGTGATCTTTGAACTTTGCTTCTCTGAAATGTTTGGAATATTAAGCATTCATCAGAGCTACATTCCGGGTACTGCTGAAATACTGCATATGTCTATTAGTCACATTGTTTTTGGTAACACAAATTTACAACAAGTTTAGGATGCATAAAACCATTGTATTTTCCAGGTCTTGAACTGCAAGACAATGTTTCAGCTCTAATTGCACACTAAATTCAGCTATCTGTCATACAGCTTTGTTTGCAATAGTATTTATTTAGAAGCTGTGGTAACTGAGTCACTGAAAGACGTTTGGACCTCCAAGACACATGGTAATGACTCAAATTTACAGTAAAGGTAGTACTTTCAAACAGAGCATTTTAATGTTAAGGGTAAAACTAACATTACCTCTTACTTTTTCCATAGTAGAAGAAAACAGAACAAAAAAAAAGTGATAAATAGAGGGTGGTGTCAAACACCAAAGGTTTGTGGTGACTTTTTGCTGTGTATCCGTATTCTTACTCATTAGAGGGGAATGGTACAGTGTGAGACCAGTTACAATACCTATCTGCCCTGCCCCTAATGAACAGCCTAACAGTCTGAGACCTCTGCAGCATATGGCACCATATCTTGAACTACCACTTGTTCAGTGTAAAACAGTGCACTGCATGTTGTCGTGGTGCAGATAGGCAATAAAACTTACCAGTGGTTAAAGGTTATGGCATTCTTGCTTGAGCCTTTGGTGTGAATGAGTTTTGAATGAGTTTCTCAGCCTTCAGAACTTAGTTTACCTCAGGATATCAACTGATACCCTGGCCAGGTGACACGGCATCCTGATTTTATGCTTGCTTGCACAAATGACTTCTGGGTATGAAATTATGACCACATGTTGTTTCTGCCTTTCATCTTATGTCCTTGTGTCTTTAATCAGTGGTCATTTTTTATCAGTGAAGGTGAAGTATAACTTACAGAACTGATCAGAATTCTTAACCTTTGAGTAGCAATAAATTTCAGGAAGGTAATGCTTAAGGTGGGAAATAATGCAGCACAAAGAACTGAAGATAGGATTTACAGTTATCAAGACAGTGGGGGCTTTGTTGGTTGTTGGTTTTTTTTNTTTTTTTTTTTTTTTTTTTCCCAAGCCTCTAAATTGTTGGACTTGCTTTGCAAATGACTAAGAAATGCAGTTAGATGTTTACCTTTAGTTTGTTTGGGGAAAATGCTAGAAATAAAATATAAAAAATACAGAAGTTGCTGATTCACGTTGTGAAAGTAATGTCAGTGAAGAAGCAACCTGTGCACTTCCATAAGGAAATCTCATGAAGACACTGAGACCACTGTAGCCTGTGTGAATAAAAGGGCCTCGTGTGTTTTTAGCACTCATGCTTTGCTTTTGATTATGATTTGTATTTGAGGGTGGTAGTATTGATGGCACAATGGTTCATCAAAGCTACCTGTTAACATATATCCCTTTTCCTTACTTTTAGATTGTGATGAAAAGATAATTACAATTATCATACTAAAATTCTATTTATACTTAAACTCTGCGTTGAATTACAGATCTTCTGGAGTACAGAATAGCTCTACTGTTGACTTATAATTTCATCCTGGTGTTCATGTGCTTCCAGATTATCTGTAAGAGTAAATAAGTAGTTTAAGGTGGATATTCAGATATGGTTCTTCATTAGTTTTCTCTGCGGGCCGTCAAGACATTCAGTTTTTAATTGGCAACTATGTGTATAATTACAGAGACTGTTAAAACACTGTGGGCACCTGGCTCAGTACAGATGATTTTGTAGATTCAGCTGTGTATCTGTGCGGCTGAACATATTTTGGATGGCTTTGTTTTGCAATGATAGTGGGTGAAAATTAATTCATGTTCCTCATGTTGGTTTTGCATAAATGCTACCTCTCTCAACTTGTAGTTTTGAAGTAATGACATGGATTACTTGCACTGGTTCCGTTATCCTGATGAGAAAATCCCAATTTATCCTCTAAATTGTTCATTAACTTTTAGCAAACCAAATGCATTTGACATACTCAGGTCTCATGTGGAAAATAGGTCATGTGTGCTAAAGACAGTATAGGTAAAACCTTTTTTCTCCAGTGCCTTTTTCATGAAACAGAGAGACCAGCACTTCAGAAATATAACTGTAGAAACTTACGAGGGGCCAGGGCTGAGAGAACGTTTGCAGAAACTTTTCTGAACCTAAATGAGCCAGATGGCAGTGCATAATTGCAGGAGCAGACTTCAGTATAATGTGCCCTTTTGTAGGGATAGCAATTCCTCTTGTCATCCAAAAAAATTGACACATATTTCGGAAGTCCTCGCAGCATGTACAGAAGGGATAAACACTTGCATAAGTGCATGCCTCTGACAGCTATAAGATGTAGATCAAAACAGGAAGTATACACAGAAAATGAAACACAAAATTTAAAATAAAAGAGGAGAATAATGCAGAATTGCTAAGGAAAGGCCTTAGCATAAATACTTATTCCAAAATTACTGCAAGAATATTTTATTATCCTGAAATTATCCTGATTATTTCAGATGACTTTGCAGGTATTTTTAATTGTCCCCTTACCAAGGAGGCTGCTGGCCTGTGCAGGGGATAGTAAACTGACTTGAGGAGAGGAGTGAAAACAGGGTAAGACGTACCTTTCAGAATGTAAGTTGATAAAATTGCTTCTTGGCAGATGCCCAAAGACCAGAAGTCTCTACACCACTGGAAATTACATTTTATTAAGAAATCACAGGTTTTTTTTAATCACAAAAAAGAAATGAGATATCTGTCTTATTTTTATCTTCTAGATAAGCTGTGTGATCATATAAGTGATGCTGTTCTAGATGTTAATCTCAGAATTGATCCAGATGCCAAGGTTGCCTATGGTAAGTACAATACAGATAAAAAAGCAGATTAATGAAGTACAACATGTAATCAATGTTGATATAATGCCTTTTGTTCGAAAATTCCTCCAGTAGCTGGCTGCTAGTCAAGACTTTCACAGTCAGTAAAGAGCTTAGCTGTAGCACTCTGATTCAGAAGGGAAGGAAAAGCAGGAAAAAAAGCTGCAAAAAATGTGAACAGTCTTGTTGAGCTTTATGTTAATGAAGCCTTTGCAGCAGATTCTTATGGATGTGTAGGGCAGAGCCATTCTTGGGAACCAGCCCCTGTTGTGACTGTAATTTTTGCACATAAATGTTGTTTCATACTGGTTGTATGTAAAGGTTATTAACTCTGCATGTTACTGCTGTCTCTTGCTAAGCTTGGGTGATTCTGAAGTACTATGAGGCAAAGAAAGGTGCAGAATGCAAAGATAACATGGAAACAGGTGGCTTATTTCCTCATTTTTCAGTTCCCTGATTTTTAATGCAGGGTTTGATATTTGGCTATGCCACTGATGAAACCGAGGAATGTATGCCCTTAACAGTCCTCCTGGCCCACAAGCGTTAGGGGCTCTAGAACTGGGTGGAACATGGCCCTGGATCAGACCAGATGGGAAGACATGGGTTTGTAACAGATGCATCAGCTGCAAGGGTGAGAAACAACAGAAATAATTTACCCTGTCTACTATTATATTAGAATTTATATTTGTCAAAAATGGTGCTGTCATTCTCGTGTTTCAAGGTGATGTGAGTTTCATAAGGTATGTTTGTATATAGCAGATATGTTTGTTTACACTGTTTTATCAGTGTCTCAGCAGGTCTCTTCAAAACAATACTTGTATTTTCCTTGTTTTCCCCTGGAGATACAGAACATTAACAAATAACCCAGAATCAGGTTTGGGTTTTTTTCTGAATGATTACCAGCTGCTGACAGCTGTGTTGCTGTGCTCAGTGGATTACTCACAGAACCTACTGTAAGAGTGATGCACTTCGGCTGTTTCAAAGGCGGTAAATTCTCTGTTTTCTGGGCTGTGAAACTGCAGGACAGTAAAGGCAAAAACATACATGTGGCATTTCCAGTACAGCAAAGTGTTTTGGTCTTAATTTTTGTTATTTAATGTGGATCAAGTGCACTGAATTATACTGTTTTTGTTGTTGCAATACAACATGGATTGTGTCTCTTATTAGGAGTGTACAGAACATGTCAATAGACTGATTTATGATGTATCTATCCAAGCATGTTTGAAGAATAGGAAAGTAGAGAGACCTTTAGTCTGTAATAAAATGGGTACTAAGGATGGAGCAATGCAAAACCATGTAGAAGGGACCAAAGGATACAGCCTATCATATGATCTACAATTGTGCATTTTAGCAGGGCTCTCCAAAATTTATTTTGGCTTTGCTTTGCTAATCCACAATTTGAAGTTATGTTAATATAGCAAACAAAATTGATTACTATCAACTGCTAAAATCATGGGATTTTGTAGCTTTTTTTCTTATTATTTTACTTCTCTATGGCAGTACATGTAATATACTGTAATAAATCCTTTTGGTAGTGTTTTTACTTTCCTACAATGAGTTTAAGCATTGTCAACAATCCATCATTTTTCATCCTATTTCACTTCATCTGTTTATCTTTAGCTGCAGAAAATAACTGTGAGGTTCATTTTCAGCTTTCAGAGAGGTTCTTTTGGCCCTGAGTGTTCCTTGTCCATTTTTTTTTTCCTAGCTAGGTCACAATGGGATGCAAGGAATGGTGCACTGGAGACCATCTGTCCTGGTTTACAATACAAAATGTATTCTATCACCATCTGTTGAAACAAGAGAAGGGCTGATCCTTATCTCTATGGGAGATCCCTTCTGTTAATGGGCCATTAAGTCCTACTGCTGGACTGATAAGNGAGTGCACACACTTGTGATTTCAATAAATCATGCATGGGACATACTGCTACAACAAATACAGAATGAGCTGCTGGAGAAAGTTGTTTAAAAAGTCATTCCAGAGAAGTATCTCGATGAGGGCACCATTTATAATCTCCTTCCAAGTGAAAATTTCTAGAAGGTGGTCCTAAAATATGGTACTTTGATAAATAACAACCTCTGCAGACTTGGACTCCACCACAGGCTTGTAAATGTTTTCTTGAGCAGCAGTGCAATGGAATGGTATATCTTTAACCAAGAAGTCTTTGTATTTTTAAGGAAGCTTCAGTTATTTCTACTGGAGCTTTCCTACTGGACATCTGTCATCTAAACTAAAGGTATACCTGCTTGGAGAGCCACATGTACACATTCCTGGATCTTTGTCTTGCTTCCAGAAAGTATTTTAAATAAGGAAAACCCAATTCTTAAGTTATGTGCTAAAAAGGCTGGATGGAAGTATCTCTTCACTTCCACAATAAAAATCAACCAGAAGTAACAATCAAGCTTTGTGAAATTATTCACAAAGCTGAACAAATTTCAAGGGAGACTTAACATACTAAGTATCCATAGTCATTAAAATTTGACATATGTTCTGCTTTCCAGCTATTGGCACTGATAAGAAAGCCACTGCTATGAAATAGTGGAAAGTCACATTACGCAAAACTGTCTACTTTGTGTAAAGAGTTCAAAAGGATTAAAACTACAAGGTGTGCTTCTAATCACATAAGATAATGAAGCGATACCACTTCAATAGAGAAATAAGTGTTGACTTTTCTCCCATGTTAATTATTTGGAGATTTAAAAATAGTAGATTAATGCCATTTATCCTCTTTCAGGATGGAATTTCTCAGCACCCTGGAGTTCAATTATCAGCATGTAGTTGCCAGCTTTACTAATCTGGCAGAGAGGCAGTATATCCCTCTTGGTTTAGTAAGTTGGATCAATTCATAAAGTTATAGGAGGCAGACAAAATCTATGCAAGAATTTGGGACCATTATCAGGGGCACAGGAAGGAAGAAAGAAGTGTAAGATCACTTGTGTCACCACTAATGTGAACCATTAATGTGAACTAGAATTTCTCAGCACTCTTGTGCTGACAACATTGAGCTGCAGTTTTGTGAAGCCCCTGCTTCCCATTTACTGTGTGTATTTAGGTGAAGCTTGTTAACCTTTTAGATCATATGTGATCTGTTTTTGTCTAAGTTCTTTGGCTTCATCAAAGTTTTGCTGAGTAAAGAGTAGCCTGTAACCTGGAGAGAACATTTCATAACTGCTGATTTGAAGGGAGCATTCTTTTTGTCATGTTTACAATTGTGCTGCATTGGTAAAGGTTTTTGAAAGTGACTGCAGCACAGATGGCTTAGTACATTTCTGAAGAGTACTTCAGCCACCTAGTGAACTCTTTCATTAAGCAGTTGCATGGGAATGTGAACACTGTGTCATATACATGACAAATACTAAAGAAAGCATTACTCAATAACCTAATATGGGACTGGAAGAGCTATTGTGTCTTATGAATAAATTTAGTTATTTGTCCTTCAGGCTGATGCTGGACTGACTGGCAGGAAGATCATTGTTGATGCCTGGGGTGCCCATGGTGGAGATGCATTCTTTGGAAAAGATCCCTCCAAAAGTTGATTGTTCTGCAGCATATGCAGCTCACTGGATTGCAAAATCTCTGGTGAAAGCTGGTCTCTGTAGAAGAGTATTAATCCAGGTAAGAGCAACTGTTAAAGTAATACCCAAATTTGGAAACACGAATTCTGTCTCAGAGTACATACCACCATCATAGCCTCTCTTGTTTCAGAAAATCTTTTCTCATAGTAGAATGGGGCTCCAGGAATTTTTTAGGAGCCTTATTAGGGAAACCAAATACAACATGGGCCAGGATGGTCCTTTAACAAAAACTGTATTCTCAGTAATTTTCTTTCTCCAACTCTTTCGTTATTCCAGATCTAGGTACTTCTATGCATCATCCTTGCATTTTGGGTGTTCCGCAAACACCTGCATGTCCAACACCCCAACCTGGGACGCACAGCACATTACAGTTATGAGAGCATTTCCTAGATGTAGCTGTTCAACTTGCAACTTGCAATATGGTCATATGGGTTGTAACTAATGTTTTGTTTTAAGAGGCACTTGGAATGATCTCAACTTGTTCCTAGTATTTTCCTCTGGTATAGGGTGTGACTAAAAGCAAAATTCTACTGTTTGAGAGTTTAAGACAAGAACAACTTTCATTAGTCTTATATGCTCAGACAAAAACCAATGCACTTCCTTGTGCATGATTTTTTTTCCTAAGTCAAAGAAGTAGAAAGATATTTTACTGATACCTTGACACTTTCACTTGAACAGAATGTGACTATTAAACAGTGACATTCGCCTAGGCAATTTGCAATACTAGTTTACATAAATACTTGTTCTGAGTAGCTGCTATGTCCTAAGTAATTGCATCTTTCCTAAGTAAGTTAAAAGTAGCAGCAAGCTGGCCAATGTTTTGCTGCAGTGCTGTGTTTAAAACTTTTTGCTTTCTCGTGGAGTAGAAAAGCCCACTGGATGTAATTATGATCAACAACATAATATCCAGACATCCCAGTTAGCAACAAGGTTTGTTGCTCCAGATGTCATGCAAGTGTTTGACACCTGATAGTTTGCAGTTAATCAAGAAAATGGTAGATTGGGAATGAACCAAGCACAAATGACTTTTGGTTAGCAAATTATTGATTTTTTTCTGAAGGAAAGAAGACAAACTTCTGATCTCTTCATACACACATTTTGAGAGTTATTTTTGAACATCTACATCACTTATTTTTGAGTTAGGTGGAAATGTTATTCCAGTAATTCTCAAAGACCCTTCTTAAATTCCTGAACCTGTCTCTAGACAAGGAGTGATCTCTTTAACAGCAAATTATGGAGATCTCAGATACTAGCAATGAAGATAAGATGGGAAGATAGAAGACCAGAAAAGCCAATGTCCTTTGAGGTCTTGAAGGCTGCATTAACGATTAACAAAAGGAAAAATGTGTCAAGTGGAAATGCAAAAGTGATTTCAGCCTCCTGTCTGTGTGCTACACTGAGACCTTGCCAGCCTTCACTGAGGCTGACAACTGAGCTGGCTCTCCTATGGATATTGTTTTCATGCTAATGATCTCTCACAACAAAAGGGAAAAAAAGGATAATAGAGGTAACTGCAGTCTAATTAATGTATATAAACATAATATTATTTAGTGTTATAAAGAATTGTCAGCTTATTGGTTAATGGCGAATGGATGTCATAATCTCATAATTAGCGAAGAGGAAGATAGTCACGACTAGAACTGCTTCTAAAAACAAAAAGAAAAGAAAAAAACAAAATCAAGCCATAAATATTTGTAGAATTCAGAGTCTTTAAGGCATGAAATCCTTGTCTAGCTGAAACTGAAAGATGAAGAATGGCAGTAGCTGAGGATGACAGAAAGTACCTCTTGTTTTAAAGGAATGTCACTTATGTCTGATATTTGACCAGGTTCTGAGCCAAACATAATTTTCTAAGATAAAAGACAAATAGCAAAAACGTGTCTCCTCCTATCTGTGGCAACAGGATGTTAATGAACTCTACCCTGATATATATGATAAACCTTTCCTTTCTCTTAAGCAAAAAGCAGGAAGGACTGTATTAATTGTATTTGGGTTGTATGCTTCTGTTCTACAGCTATCATATGCTATCGGTTTCACACCCTCTTTTCATCTTAGTATTCCATTATGGAACATCGGACAGATCTAAAGAAGAACTGCTTGAAATTGTCCACAAAAGCTTTGATCTATACCTTGGAGCTATTATAAGGTTTGTGTGATGTTAGTATTTACTGTATGGAATCGTATTTTTAGTGCTCTCTCTTACAGTTTAATTATCTGGCTTATAACCACAAGAAAGTCACCTCATCATAAATCTCAAATTGATGTAATTTCTGCTCTTCCCTCATCCATGCATCCAGTACAACATACAGGAGCCAATTAATGAATCAGGTCACAAACTACACTGAATAAGTAAGACCAAGCTAAATTACACCATGTATATCTACCACTAACCCTGGGGGTGAGCTGTGTTGCAATTCATTAGCCAGCTGGTAGTGTGCCTGGTGAAGCAGAATTAAAAGTTTAACATTACATATAGTTAGGCTTTCCAGTCTGTTTACAGGGTGTGTAGAGCTCCAGATCTCTGCCTTATCTGAAGGGCAACAGAAATATTGGCTCATTCTGAAAGAAATATTGGGCTCTGTGCCTTTGATATTCAGGTGGCAACAACTTATGAAACAGCTGAAAGGCTTTGGTGCTCTCATATCACAGTTTAGAGTCAACTAAACTTAACTAAAACGGAATCCATGCTCCTTAAATTCCCTCTTAAGATCTGAACTACTGTAATTAAACTATTGTAATTGAACTATTGTATAAATTTAAAAACCAGAACAAAAATAGTCATGAAATGAATGTTCTTGAGGTGAAAATTCACTTGTGATCAGAAATGTCACTGAGGCTGCCATGCAATCAGACAGGACATGCAAACCCACACCTATTAACACTGCCTTTTGCAGCCCACCATTTCTGGAATATTTCTGGGCCTGAAATAGCATATCTTTTAGAGAAATGCAATCTTACATTTAAAGAAGCATGGGAATTACTCTTTTGTTTGAAAGAAGAAAACACTGGAGGAGAGGAGCAGATCAGTACCTGTCCTTATCAGCAGTTAACAACGTACATTCCAGTGAGCAGTAATTTGACCGTAGCATTTTTCACTGTTTTTCTCCCATTTGTGACTAACTCATATGATTATGTCAACTTCAAGGCAGCACAGCTTCTTGCCTTTTTGTAGTGTGGCTTCCGGAGACTTAAGGGTACAGGTTGATCTTCTCAGTCCTGAGTAACTTCCTAATCTCTTGGCTGATTTTCACCAAACCTGATAAACTGGACCTCTTAGACTTTTTGTGAAATGCTGAAGTAATGGAGAGAAGCAGTATCTCTTTCCACCTGTAAAGAAGCAACCAACCACATTGTGAGTTCCTCCTCTGTTTTAGGTCTGTGAAGCTGACACGGGTGTTCAAGCCTGAGATAGGTAACAGGAAGAACTCGAGTCCATGCACATACTTATTCGCTTTGAGCAATGCAGATTTTAAAATCTCTGTTCTAAAATGCTAAAACATAAACACTACCTATCTCATTGTTTGAGGAAAATGCTTTTAATGATTCACTTCTGGTTTAAATCCAGAGCTATTAAAATTATTAATTTCTCTATATTCCAGAACAATCTTGAGCATGCATGTCTCTAAGGAAAAAAAAACCCAACATGTTTATGGATAGGAAGTTTATTTTTTTCCCTTGAAAAGGAAATACTTTTCTGACAAGTTATATCAACATTCTGCTGGTGTGCCGAGCCTTTTGCATCCCTTTTCAGAGTATGCAATATTTATGCTGAGAGCAGAGCTGACTTATAACTTTAATAGTGAAAGATAATATAAGGCATTATGGCAACTTCTATTGTCATAGAGTAATGTTTTCCAAGTGTTATCAGTTCACAAATATAATCAAAAAAGTTCTTTAGCTTATCATTATGGCAGTTCATGGCTAATAATGTGTGGTGATTCCCAGACATTTATTGTGATTTGTTATATTGAAAAATGCTGCATTTTAAAACTGTGCTACCATAATCCTGGAAGTGGTGAAAGCAGGTAGGAAGGAAGAAAGCAGACAATCAACCATGAGCATGTTTAAATTAATATTTCCTTGTTAAACATCACCTCACAATATTTAAAATCCTATAAAATATGCTGGCTGTCCATTTTAATCAGCTATTCATTGGCATAGTTCATGATGTCTTACTTTTCACTTAGTCAACAGTCATATTTCAATGGCATTTGGCTTAGGATCAAGCACATATGACTCCTACAATGGCCATTGCAGCATGTGACCATGCTGCACAAAATATCACTTGAAACAAGACTTAGCTGCTCTACATCATAAATGTTCACATAACTGAAAGAATGTGTATTGATTATCCTGTCAGTATTTGTACTTCTTTCCTTCCTTTGTCATTTCTCCACCAATCTTCTCTCCAACAGTTTACAACAAGAATCATCTATTTTAAGTGTGCTTTCAAAGATCATTTAAGCAAGGTAATACCAAACACAAGAAAGCCCAAGCAGACAAAAATGTTTCAGGTCTTTCATGAAACAAAGAGAAGCTTCTATATAGATACCTGTAGTTAACAATTTATCACAGCTGCAATCCACTATATTATGCAGGCTAAAAGGCGATAAGCATGACTTGCACCTTCATTATGATTTATCTGGTCATAATTATGTAATGTAAAGCTCTATTCTAAACAGAGGCTTTGTGTCTCTACATAAGCAGTTCAACTTCCACAGTTACCTAATTTAGTAGATCAACATCACCTTTGGCAACTTCTTTTGAGATAATTCTCTTTCTGACACAGTAGCATTAGAAAATATTCTATATCACATTTGAAATAACAGAAAGCACCTTGATGCTTCCCCAGGTATAGCTGAACGTTTTTCTGTTTAGTATGCTTCTGGACTGTAACGTTTATAAAGAATGCATCCATACTTACTGCATCTCTTAAACATTGGAGGAAAACTCACTATTTCTAGACACTTAAAATGATAAGCTCTCTATTCTTCTGTCTGTAATTTTGTATAGAGAAGGAAATAACACCTAGGTTTTATTATCTTCTGGGGATGATACCGATAACCCCTCTGATGTGTCTAGATCTTAAAGTATATTGGAATAGAGTTAAGTGTAAGACTGTTCTTTTTTTTTTTTTCATTTAGGGAGCTATATTTGAAGAGGCCAATCTATGAGAAAACAACATGCTATGGGCATATTGGAAGAGAAGAATTTACATGGGAAATACCCAAAAAGCTTGTGTTTTAAGCTTTTCAAAATGTTTCATGTTACTGACACGCAGTTTAATAATCAGGTGAAATTCCAAGCTATCGAAGAAAAGACTGTATCTACTGTATTTAAAATGGCATTCTGTAGTTAATAGATATCCTGAAAGTTACTTGTATTTCTAACTTTCACAGTCTTCTTACAGTTTTGATGCACGCAGCTCTGTCTAGGATAGTATTCAGCTTTAATTGGGTAACATGAATAATTTAGGCTTTTGATGTGATCAGACATTAAAATGGTTGTGGATATTGATGCCATTCCAATTCTGCCAGGGAAATCTGCTATTGCTTCCCCAATTAACTTTGTACTGAAGTGGATTAAGTTGGTGAGGTAACTTTAGGAGCTCCCTGTGAGAGGAGAGCAGAAATAGCACAACTTGCTGTAATTATTTCACCCAGAACTTCTGCAACTACAGCTGTAGTTAAGGTGCTTCAGTTACATTTAAACAAATCTGTGGAAACACCCATTTCTGAACATTGGTCATTGTAACACTACATATACCTAGCTCTGAGGTAGTGTTATTTGTTTGCTTTGAACATTACGATTTTGTAGTTGTATCTGTGAAAATTGATGAAATCCTGTGTTGTAATTATTTTATTCATTTATAGTCATTCTCTCAAACTTGAATTTTTTATATCTTCATTAACTGGAATTGGTTGTATAATAAATTTTCAATTAAGTTTATTTTGGCCACTTATGAAATGTAGTAAAATGTAAAAAACACTTGGAGTTCATGACTTTCCTTTTACTTTTCTGGCTGAATGCAGAGAGGGCATTCAAAATCATTTAGCTTCTCTTCAAGGAGTAGAAAATGCTTGAATATCAAAAATAGCAATTCTGGAAAGCAAATTTATCATTAAATTGGTAACTGAGACAGAATGTTGAAATGCTATAACTTCTGTAATTCTGTGTCATACCAGGGAATTTTAATAAAGAATGAAGCAATACAGCTACCTCACCTCTATTAACAGAAAGATAAAGGCTCCAGTGGTAAAGTCTAACCAAATACAAGTAGCTAATTATATCCTTAGTCTCAAGCAAGTTTTTAAAAGCTTCTTCCTTTCATGCAAAGACTGATCAATCCACTGCTCCATTGATAGACCAAAGCTGAAGTGAGGTCACTGCACATCTGTACCTGCACCTTACCTCTCCTAGTACAGTTAACTTGATCTAGCACAAGAGTGCTGCAGTCAGTCCTTGTGACCTATACGAGGCTCATTTTTCTTCCATAAGAAAACAAAACTAATTTCTGCGATTCTTCTGTGTAGGCATTTTTTGCATTTTTTTTATTTAATGACAAGTTTTCCTTTTTATCACAGGACCCTGGACTCTATCACTGCCTGAAAATAATCCAGTTTAGTTTGCATGTGACCACGTAGGCATAAAATCTATCATTAACCTTTATTAAAATTTGTTCAAATTGGTATTGTCTCAGAAATGGTAATGTAGCTTGCTAATTCTGAAATGTCAGAACAAATTCCACTTCTAGTAATGTATGGGTACAATGTTTAAATGGCAAGGGGTTGCAGAAATGACCACACAATGAAATGACTATAATGACCTTTTGAATGAAAGTTCAGTAAATGGACATATAGTCTCAATTTTACAGCTGTCTCAATTACAGCTAGCATCAATTTTACTGTCATAATACTTCACCCTTCCAAAGTGAAACAGTGATGCTTTGGTTCTCACAGAAGAAGACCATCTTAATAAAGTCTTTTGTTAAATTTAATAAAAGAATTATTTGTTCAATTTAGGTGTGTTTTAATCATGGCTTATCATCAAACAAACAAACAAGTAAAGCAACACCACCCAAAAAACCCACAGTGTATTTCAGACAGTGAAAACACTTATTTTACTTTGCTTTCTGGCTTCAAAGTTAAAGACCTTTTCTTCAAGAAATTGGATAGACTCCAAATCTTTCTTTCCCTTGTCCTTGATTGGTGTTTCAAGGAAGTCAGAAGCACCAACTGCAGAAGAAATTACTAACTACAGACTGGAACAGGTACAGTGTACATTCAATCTCCAAGGACCCTGCCCACAAATTTCAGTGAGTTTTCTAATAACCAGTAAATTAATTTTATTTTTACAGGGTAGCTAATTTTCCCTATATAAAATTTTTCTAAAGAAGAGCAAAAAGATATATGCCTTGTTTGAAGCCAGCAAACAAAGTAAAGATATATCTGCTAACTTTGTAGTGTCTAATCCAAAGCTAGAGACAAAACTATTGCCCCACAAAACCAGTGAAGTAACTTTTTTTTTGAATCATTGGCATATTTTCATATTATCAGAAAAGAATAACTTAAACTAGAAACTCAGATGTAAAGAAAGGGTTCCCATATCAATAACAGCAGTTATTGCTGAAAATTTAGCTAAATTAGAATGTAGCATACATACATAGAGATAAATTAAAATATCTTTATTTCCAAATGCTTCAAACACTGCTTTATTAACCTGATTATTTTAGTATCAGATGAACAGACTCTTACTTGAAATACATGGCTAGGGTACATTATAAAAATCCCCCAACATACAGCAAGTGATAATCTGCATAAGAAAAAAAAATGTACATCAGAAGAACACAACAGCTTAAGCATTGTGTTTTACAACTAATAAAAAAGCAACATGAATGAAAAATTAGTGCTGCACATAATTACCTGGGTGTAACACAGAGGTACTACTGGCTGTTTACTTCCAAGCTGCTGATTCTTGCTGGATTGTGTGAGGCAGAACAAAGCCTAAATCTTTCAAAAGGGCATCGTTTCACTGAAACCTAGGCTAGCCAACTGGGAAAGAAAATGACTGGACAGAAGTGCCAGCTTGGCTCTAAGAGTGCCTCTGGTATAGTTGTGATGGTATAGTTGAGAAGGAATGGAGGGTTTCTGCATGCAAACCAAGGATATTAAATTATGAATGGTCAAGCTTCTTCTGTTTGCTTTGTGTGAAGATTAGCTTTATGACTTATTCTTTTGGACTGCATCACAAGAGCTATTGCAATAAAAAATACAAATATTCAAGAAGTATTTAATCTTCCTTCTGAGATGCACTTCTAAAATAGATTTTCAGCTGCGCTGAATCTAATGAACTAACTCTATATAGATCTATGGAGACATTATTATGTGTGCTATTTTCTAGTTATATTTTGATTAGAGGTTATATAGAGAAATACAAAGTAGAATGCTAATTCATTGCAGTTTAATTAATTTAATCCCTAAGAAGCTGAAAGCAATTACTGGAATGAAAATTAAAGTGCTATCTTTACTACATGCTAATAGACAAAATGAACTTTTCGTTTAATAATTCCCCAGTTTATGGTTCTGCCCTGCCTTGACCTTATGACACAAGAGGAAATCCCTTCTTTGCCACCTTCCCCACCCTAGGTTTTTGGCCAGATTGATTTGTGGTACATTCTGGGTGAAGCTGTAGAAGAAAGAAGACTATGTGAGAGTTAAAAGGGGAAGGCTGGAGCAGAGTTGTTAAATCAGGAGCTCAAGCATCCCACTAGAGTATAGTGTAGTTGTCAGAAATGGGATGCAAACTAGTTACAGATGGCACAAACTTGTTTCCCTCTACTTTTGAACAGGAACTGTGCCAGCATATAAATGGATAAGCCTTACAACCTTTGGAAACTTAAAAAAAACCCCATAGGCCTCTCAAGCCGCATAAATAAAAAGAATACCTTTTTCTGACCAAGTATTCTTAAAAATGGTATCATTTTACCACACTTTTGCCTCAGCAGTAAATGAAAATGGGGTCAGGCCCCACCACTGCAGAGCCTTCTGGACTCACTGAATGATCTGCTTGACCTCTCCAGTATGATCCTGGATATTTAAAACCACAGGTCAGTAAAATATTACCCAGGTGTTCTTTTAAAGTTTTTTAATCCAGAAAAGCATCATTCTTATCAAGGCTCTCCTATCTTATCTGCTGTAGTTGCAGTGCCAAATCCATCCTGATTTTTTCAACTGTAATGTTCCTGCTGCCTATCCTACATTTTTTCTTATACCTCCTTCATGTGACCCACACCACAGCAGTTTTGGGAGGACTGTGTGCTTGTGGGGATTCACGTTGCAGCAGCTTTGGGAGGACTGCTGCTCCTCAGACTTGGAGCCACACTGGAGAACTTCACAGAGAACTGTCTCCTGTGGGAGCCACCCCACGGTCTCACAGGAGAACGACTTCTCTCGCTGTGCTGCAGAAGAAAACCTCAGATGATGAACTGACCAAAACCCCACACCCTATCCCCCTGCGCTGTCGGTGGGAAGGAGGGAGTGGTTGGGGGAAGAAAAGTTGTTTTTAAGGCCTTATTTGACTTGTCATTATCCTCCTCTGATTTTGTTAGTAATAAACTCACTTGATATCTCTAAGTTGAGCCCTTGGAGTGTTTTCTCCCGGTCCTTATCTCAACTCAGGAACCCTTCAGTAATTTTTTTCTCTCCTCCGCCCAGCTGTAGCAGAGTGAGTGTGAGTGCGCGGCTCTCGTGGGTGCCTGGCATGTGGCCAGTGTCAAACCATGACAGTGTGACACAAGGAGAGCTCTCCCCACCGCGCCCTCCCGGCAGTGGGGGTGCAGGCAGGACAGCGGCTGGCCCGTCAGGTTTGGGGGGAAAAGCGACAGACGTGGGAAGATCCCGAGGGCAGACGAACAAGGAAAGGACGGCAGCAATGCTGTGGGAGAAGCGCAGGTGCTGCCCAAGCGCCAGGGGTGCTGGCGGACAGGAGAACATTTATCTCTCGCCGACTGCCAACCTAAGTATTAACATGTGGAAACACACTGCTGCCTGCGGAATGGCGACTCTTCCTGGGGGAAAGCACCGCGGGCAGGGCAAGAAGGCGAGCTTGGCGCGTCCCCCGCGGCTGGCGGGAGCCCCGGCCGGGAGCATGGGCGGGAGCGAGAGCCGGTGTGGGGACGGTGCAGGAGCGGGGCCGGGCGGGAGCAGGAGCGGGAGCCGATGAGAGGACGGTGCAGGAGCGGAGCCGAGCGGGAGCCGATGAGGGGACGG